>SJYA01014617.1:0-10328 GCA_006410615.1 Neotragus moschatus
ATCTTCCCGACCCAGGAATCAAACCCAGGTCTCCTGCATTGCAGGCAGATTCTTTACCAACTGAGCTATCAGAGAAGCCCTAGAATAGGGCAAGGGAATGATAATAAGGAAAAACAAATAGAAACAAAGTAGAAAATACTAATGGCACGATAACGATAAAGTATGGAATATTAAATGCTATGATGTTACTATTCATATTTAACATTAAATTAACCATGCAAGGACTTCCCTGGTGGTCCAGTGACTAAGACTCCACGCTCCCAACACAGGAGGCCTGGGTTTGATCCCTGGTCAGGGAACTAGATCCCTTATGCCGCAACTAAGAGTTTGCATTCCATAACTAAACATCCCTCACGCCACAACTAAGACCTGGCATAACCAATAAATGAATAAATATTTAAAGAATTAAAAATAAAAATAACTATGCATGTGAACATGTGTGTACATGCGTGCGTGCTAAGTCGTTTCAGTCGTGTCCAACTCTTTGTGACCCCATGGACTGTAGCCTCTTCTGTCCATGGGATTCTCCAGGCAGGAATACTGGAGTGAGTTGCCATGCCGTCCTCCAGGGGATCTTCCCAACCGTGGGATTGAACCCGCATCTTTTATGTCTCCTGCATTGACAGGTGGGTTCTTTACCATTAGCGCCACCTGGGAAGCCCATATGCTTACATATATAGGTATAATTTTTGTCTTGGATTGTTATTAATACATTGTTGGCAATGAAATAATTTTTGTTTTCTAAAACTATGACCACGATATTAAAAAATCATTTTGAAGCACCTTTTATGACAAATAATAGCCTTTTATTGATGTTTCATAATATATGTAACCAGTCTTTCAATGGGGATTTAAATGATTTTCAGTTTTTTACCATTTCAAAAGCAGGTCAGTGAATATCCTTCTATGTTACATTTTGTCCCTATCTCCAGTTGTATAAATTACCCCCTAGGAGTTCTTGAGAGGACAATTTAGGTGGTTCAGGTGTTGGCATCCACTAATAACAATAATAGATATCAAGAGTTTATAGCATTATTTCTCTCTTTTCAGTGCTCTTGGTATAAATTCAAACCCTATCCTACTCCTAAAACAGAATCTGTTAGTTTGCTGAACAATTAACACCACATTTTCTTTTGCAAAACCCATAGTTCTCCACCTCACACATCATATCCTATATGAGCAAAAGTATGCTTTCCTCTATAAAGAGCTCTTATGCATATATTAACTGATATTCAATAAATACAAGTTTACTGATTTTAAAATTTTAGGGAAAAAATAGATTACCGTGAAGAATCGTAATCAAAATTATCCTACATTCCCAGATGCCAGAGATAAATAGAGGGAGATTTGTCCTGTAAATCCTCCTATTCCTTACCCTACACCTGGGTTTCTCAATCTCAGCACTATTGATACTTGAGGCTGGATAATTATTTGTTGTGATGGGGTTTGTCTGTGCACTGTGGGAAGTTGAGCAGCAGCCTCCACCCCTCAGATGCCAGCAGCACCTCCTACTGCTGCTGCCGCCAAGTCACTTCAATCGTGTCCAACTCTGTGTGACCCTGTAGACGGCAGCCTACCAGGCTCCTCCGTTCTAAGGACTCTCCAGGCAAGAACGCTGGAGTGGGTTGCCATTTCCTTCTCCAATGCATGAAAGTGAAAAGTGAAAGGGAAGTCGCTCAGTCGTGTCTGACTCTTCACGACCCCATGGACTGCAGCCTACAAGGCTCCTCCGTCCATGGGAATTTCCAGACAAGAGTACTGGAGTGGGCTGCCATTGCCTTCTCCGTAGTGACAATCAAAAATGTCTCCAGACCTTATCAAGTGTCTCCTGGGGGTAAAATCATCTCTAGTTAAGAAGCATCGTTCTTGGACTTCCCTGGTGGTCCACTAGTTAAGAATCCACCTGCCAATGTAGGGGACATGGTTTCCATCCTTGGTCCGGAAAGATTCCATTTGCCCCAGAGCAGCTACTGAACCTGCATTCTAGAGCCCATGAACCACAACTACTGAGCTCATAAGGCTGCATCTACCGAGGCCCACATGTCCCATGAACCGCAACTACTGAGCTCATAAGGCTGCATCTACCGAGGCCCACATGTCCTACAGCCCATGCTCCACAACAAGAGAAGCCACTGCAATGAGAAACCCTCACACCACAACTAGAAAGTAGACCCTGCTTGCAGCATCAAAGACCCAACAAAGCCAAAAATAATATATAAATTTTAAAAAAAAAAAAAACTCTCAGAAAAGGAACCACCACTCTATACATGCGCTATGCTGCACTTAGTCATTCAGTCGTGTCCAACTCTTTGTGACCCGTGGTCTGTAGCCTGCCTGGCTTCTCTGTCCATGGATTCTCCAGGCCAGAATACTGGGGTGGGTTGCCTTGCCCTCCTCCAAGGTATCTTCCCAACCCAGGGATCAAACCCAGGTCTCCTATATTGCAAGTCTACTCTATGCATATATGTGTATAATTTTCTACAAAAGCAAAATCATACTGTAAAATAAAATAAATAAAAATGTCAGTTTGTAATTGAGTAAACAAGTTAAAACCTAATCATTCCACTCCTAAATATAGTGAAAAGCATTACATAACCCCACAATATAATATACACTGCGAACTATATATAATGACCACAATACACATTTGTTACAGCATTTTTTCCTTTATAATTTCCTTATCTCACTTGATCATTGCAATAGTCCTATAAGGTAGGCATTATTATGAGTCTCATTTTACAGATGAGGAAACTGAGGTTAAACGATAAGATTCGATGGAAAGAACAAAGACTTCAGAATCAAACTGACTCTGCATTTCATACCTGACTCCTCCAACTCCCAGCCATGCACCCTTGGACAAATCACTCTATCTCACCAAGCTCACATTTCTCTATTTGCAAAATGGGGGTTAAAAATATCTACCTTGAAGAACAATCATAAATTTTACAGGTGAAGTATGAAGCATGCCTGGCACACAGTGACCACTCAATTAACGGCACCTCTTCGTATCAAAGAAGATGAACTTTCCCAAATCACATGTGAGTAAGTGATGGTACCAAGACTCAAGGCCTCTCCTCCTATTCGATCCCTTTTTCCTTCTTCCCTCACAATGTTCACCTCCATCCTCTTCTCCATACATCATGCCTGCTGTTGACGATGAAAATTAAGCATAAAACCCTGTGGAAATGCTCTTCTGTCAACATGCCATCTCCATCTTTCCTTCTGGGAAGCATTTCTCAAGGTGATCCTTGAGACTCTCTTTTCAAGTGACTCTCTGCCAGAATGATGAGTATCATCCGCCAACAAGCAGGAACTGGTCCTGGTTTGGGTGGTTGGGCATCACTTCAACCTACTGTGGTGAAACCCAATTACATCCTCATCAAAGCTCAGGACATGACATGACTATGTGATCCCAGGTTTCACTGTTATCATTTAACAATGTTGCTGGGTCCTTGAAGGGTTTGGTCCCTCCTCCATACATTTGCAAGTATTAAGGTACTTGTTCTAAAAGTAGGAACATGTTGAATTTCCCCACATCATCAGAGTCTTTTCTTAATCCCAGCAACTCCACACTGCTACCTTAGCCTAGCCACACTGTTCGAACAACAAAGTCCAGGGAGGGATATGATTAGTCAAGTGGTGGTCAGGTGATACCATCACTAAGAGATAAGGCATTCTGATTGGCCAGATCTGATGCATGTACACTCCCTGCCTCCAGTTGAGATGTAGGGATTAGCCACACCTGGATCTCATATCTCTTCTTAGGAAAGGGTGATGCTTTTATCAGACATCAGGAAACAGGGCTGCAAAACAGACATACCCATCAGGCACCCACCTGACTCTCTAGGGTAGACATTTCTTCTTATGTTTTCGAAGAGGAAAGGGAAAAGTGACTTGCTCTGGATCACATCGTAAGCAGTGAAGCCTGCCTCCATTCTAAAGCTTCTTCCATTGCATCACGGATTAAAACTTTCATAGAGACTTCCCTGGTGGTCCAGTGGTTAAGACTCTGCACTTCCAGTGCAAAGAGTGCCAGTTCCATCTCTGGTCAAAAACTAAGATCCCGAAGAGTATCAAAAAAAAAAAAAAAAAAAACCTTTCATCATTTTGTAACACAATTGTCTAAGCGTCTGTCTCCTTAGTATGCCTCTATGTCTTTGCTACCTTTCATATCTAAATAGGCTTCACTAAAGAATAATTTTTTAGTCCAAATCAAAGCTGAGAAAAGGGAGACTTCACACACAATATCACAAGGGACAGCTTCTCTCAGCAGTGTAAAGGTTTAATTGTTTTCCCAATGGTTCAGCCTGAGAGCAGGCATGTGTGGACAGCTTCCTTCCCCCAACCTCACTGACCTTGTCAATTTTTTTTTTCCTTAACCAGAAAGAGAAACAACTAATGAATGAAAATACAGAAAGAAGGAAGATAAAAAGAAGGAAACCCTGGGAAGTAGGTTTTAAGAGATCAGAGATTTGCCAATTATAGCATAGACAAATGGTTAAGTCTCCTCATGTATAAAGAGCTTCTAGAAATTGATATAATGGCATTTTAACATGAATAATATCATATATGAAATGAGTCACCAGCCCAGGTTCAATGCATGATACTGGATGCTTGGGGCTGGTGCACTGGGACGACCTAGAGGGATGGTACAGGGAGGGAGGAGGGAGGGGGGTTCAGGATGGGGAACACGTGTTTACCTGTGGTGGATTCATGTTGATGTATGGCAAAACCAATAAAATATTGTAAAGTAATTAATCTCCACTTAAAATAAATAAATTTATATTTAAAAAAAAGAAAGAAAGAAAGAAAAATCCAACATCAGACTTCCCTGGCAATCTAATGGTTAAGACTCCATGCTCCCAAGGCAGGGGGCACAGGTTCAATCCCTGGTCAGGGAATTAGGATCCTGCTTTCCACATGATGTGAACTTAAGAAAAGAAAAGAAAAAAAAATTCAACAAATGAAGAGGAAAATAGGCATAGGCAAAGGATCTGAAGAGAGAGTTCACAGAAAAGAAAATACAGATTCTATTCATATATTAAAAAGATTTTCCGTTTCACTCATATAGAAACTTAAATTAAAATTCATACTGAGACAGGTCCATACAACGGAATATTACTCAGTCATGAAAAAGGAGTGAGCCTGCACCATGTGTAGTGATGTGGACGGACTGAGAGTCTGTCATCCAGAGTGAAATAAGTCAGAAAGAGGAAAACAAACATTACATATTAACACATATCTATGGGATCTAGAAAAATGGTACAAACGAACCTATTTGCAGAGCAGAAATACAGATGCAGAAGTAGGGTACAAGCATGTGGACACAGTGGGGATGGGGCGGGTGGGACCAACTGGGAGATAACACTGACGGATACACACTGCTGCTGCTGCTGCTGCCGCCGCTAAGTTGCTTCAGTCGTGTCCGACTCTGTGCGACCCCATAGACGGCAGACCACCAGGCTCCCCCGTCCCTGGGATTCTCCAGGCAAGAACACTGGAGTGGGTTGCCACTTCCTTCTCCAATGCATGAAAGTGAAAAGTGAAAGTGAAGTCGCTCAGTCGTGTCCGACTCTTCGCGACCCCATGTACTGCAGCCCACCAGGCTCCTCCGTCCATGGGATTTTTCAGGCAGGAGTACTGGAGTGGGGTACCATTGCCTTCTCCCGTATATACACTGCTGCTGCTGCTAAGTCACTTCAGTCGTGTCCAACTCTGTGTGACCCCATCGATGGCAGCCCACCAAGCTCCCCCGTCCCTGGGATTCTCCAGGCAAGAGTACGGGAGTGGGTTGCCTACCATGTTTGAAATAGATGGCTAGTGGGAAGCTTCAGTGCTCTGTGATGACCTAGAAGGGTGGGATGGGGGAGTGGGAGGGAGGTTCAAGAGGGAGGGGATATATTTATACTTATAGCTGATTCATGTGGTTGTACAGTATAAACTATCAATAACACAATATTGTAAGGCAATTATATTCCAATAAAAAATAAATGAAAAAATAAAAATAAAAGGAAATTTAAAATTAAAAAATTCACACTGAGGAGTGTATCCATATTGGTTCATTACCTGTAACAAATGCACCCATCAGTGCAAAACATTACTGATGAGGGAAACTATAAGCAGAGGTGAGTATGTGGACTCACTGTACTATCTGCTCAAATATTCTGTAAATCTAAAGCTCTAATAAATAATAAAGCCTGTTAATTATTTTTAATCGTACTAACATACTAGTTTTTTTACATATCAGAGTGACAGGAACAATACCCAAGAGATGACAACACACACTGTTGATGAACGATGTATGAGAAGACAGGCATTCACATACTTCTAAGAGGACTGTAAATCAATACAATTTCTGTGGAGAAAACCTCGGTAATATTTATCAGAAGGCAACCTTTGGCCCATCAACCCCACTTTTGGACTTCGTGCTCAGGCACACTCACAGTTGTGAAATGATATGTGTACAAAGTAACCATTTTTAGCAAAGACTGGAAACATCCATCAGTAGCAAACTGGTTACATAAATTATGGTGAAGTCAAATCAAAACTACTGTGAGGTATCACTTCACACAGGTCAGAATGGCCATCATCAAAAAGTCTACAAATAATACATGCTGGAGAGGGTGGTTCCAAAAAAGAACCCTCCTACCCTCTTGGTGGGAATGTAAACTGGTACAGTTATGACGAAGGGAAGTAAACCCAACACAGAAAGACAAATGCCATATGATATCACTTATACGCGGAATCTAAAAAAAAAAAAAGAACGGGGTACAAATAAACTGAAATACAAAGTAGAAATAGAGTTCAGTTCAGTCCAGTCGCTCAGTTGTGTCCGACTCTTTTCGACCCCATGAATCGCAGCATGCCAGGCCTCCCTGTCCATCACCAACTCCTGGAGTTCACTCAAACTCACATCCATCGAGTCGGTGACGCCATCCAGCCATCTCATCCTCTGTCGTCCCCTTCTCCTCCTGCCCCTAATCCTTCCCAGCATCAGAGTCTTTTCCAATGAGTCAACTCTTCGCATGAGGTGGCCAAAGTACCAGAGTTTCAGCTTTAGCATCATTCCTTTCAAAGTACAGATGTAGAAAGCAAACTTACAGTTACCAGGGGATAGAGGGAGGGATAAATTGGGAGACTGGGCTTGGGATTGGAACACCACTATATATATAATAGATAACCAATAAGGACCTACTATGTGGCACATTCTATTCAGTACTCTGTAATGGTGTATATGAGAAAATAATCTAAATAATCTAAAAAGAGTGGAGAGATATATCTGTGTGTGTAACTGATTCACTTTACTGTACACCTGAAACTCAAAACATTGTAAACTATACTCCAATAAAAATCATTTTTAATTTATTTTTTGTTTTTTTATTTTTATTTTTTTTAATTGAAGGATAATTATGATAAAAATGTTTTAAAGAAAAAGAAATTGGATAAAGATGAATGACCAAAAAAAAAAAAAAAAAAAACTGTACCTGCACCTCAACGTTCATAGTAGCACTATTGAAAATAGCCAATAGTTCCCTGCCTAGGAACTGCCTTAAGGCTCAGTCTGAGCAGGGAAGATGCACTAGTCGGGGTTTCCTAGTGAGAGTGAATCCCTAGTGACATCTCCACGGGGTTACCCACTCCATCATCCCAGAGTACACAATCCCAAAGAACAGAATCCCAGAGAACAGGTCACAGGGGTCAAGGAAACAAACAAAATAATTACCATCTTCCTTAACAAGGAGCCCTGGGACTGAAATGCCCAAGAGCCCCCAAACTGTAAATACCCTGCTGTGTCCCTGATTCCCTGTTCACATACCCCAGCAGGGGTGGGAACACATGATTCCCATGCTCCTTGACCGTAGCTATCAGACTTGCCCCAGTCATCAGAGCTGAGTGGTCCCCTCACGCCTTTCCTGGTGGCTTAGCAATGACCTCAGGATCTTCTGGGGGCCGGTGGAGAAGGAGTCTGCCAAGACCATAGTCTTGGTGATATCACCCTGGTAAGTCAGTGAAGGATGGAGAAGGGGAGTGAGATGGATGGGATTGAGAAGAGGGATTTCTTTCATCCCTTCCTGCATGGAGAAAGAGAGAAAATAAGAGAGGAACCAAGACCAATTCTACACTGTCTGACTGGGAGAAAGGTACAGAGTCATGTGGGGAAAAGCATTTAGGGTCTGTAGATGCAAGGCACCATAAGACACCTTTCTCCAAAACTGAGGTCCTCCAAGTGCAGTCCTGGGCCAGCAGCAGCCGTGCCCCCTGAGAACTTCATGTGTATGCTAGTTGCTCAGTCATGTCCGACTCTTTTCAACTCCATGGACTGTAGCCCTCTGGGCTCCTCTGTCCGTGGAATCCTCCAAGCAAGAAATACTGCAGTGGGTAGCCATTCTCGTCTCCAGAGGGGCTTCCCAAGCTAAGGTTTCAAACTGCATCTCCTGCATTGCAGGGGGATTCTTTACCATCTGAGCCACCAGGGAAGCCTGAGAACTTCCTAGAACTGTTGATTCTTAAGCTGCATCCTGGACACTCCCAGGGCGCAGCCACCTGGGTTTTAACCAGCCCGCTACGTGACACTGATGTACACTTAAGGCTGAGAACCGCTGCCGTAGAGATGTCAAAGACTTCATGTCAACAAACAAAGATGCTTTAAATGTGTGGTCAGGAAGAGGCTCACAGTAGTATAGGCAGTCCAGAGAAACCTGAGCATCACCCTACAAAAACCTCAAACCCAATTCTAAAAATCCTTGAAAAGTGACTAAGTCTCTTCTGGAGACTTCTTTACCACTTTGCCGCCTGGGAAGCTCAGTGTTATTTTACAAACTCATTTTTCTTATCATTACATTAACTACAGAAATAAGCATGTAGCACACCCTGCTTTCTGCCAACTAGACATTTGTTCACAGCTTTCTTGTTATGGAAACTGTTTATCTCTGAATAGCCCGGGCTGGGTCTGGGAGCTTTTATTTTGAATACACGTGTTGAATAGCTGTTTGACACCATACAACAGTGTGTATTTTTCTGAGGGTGCAAAACTATTTCAGTGGAAAGTGATAGTTTGTCTAGAACATAAGAAAATTTCTTGTCCTGCAAAGTGACTGCTAAGAGCAAATATACTTCCAAAATGCCATTAGCTTTAAAGCTCCAGAGAGTCTTTTGTGACTATGAAAGCTCCCTTTAAAAATTCCACTTAACTAGCTTTCTGGCTTCATCCAAAGTTTCCATTTTCCCTAAAAATACACTAACTGCTGTACCAAATGCTTAAGACCAGAAGGTTACTCACTAGCCTTCCTCCTCAGCTGAATTGAAGTTTAAGTGTTAATTGCTTAGTCATGTCCAGCTCTTCGATAACCCATGGACTGTAGCCCACCAGGCTCCCAAGTCCATGGAATTCTCCAGGCAAGAATACTGGAGTGGGTTGCCATGCCTTTCTCCAGGGGATCTTCCTGACCCAAGGATCAAACCCATGTCTCCCACATTGCAGGCAGATTCTTTATCATCTGAGCCATCACGGAAGCCACAGCTGAGTTAAATCAATTTAAGTAATCCCCAATCTAATTGTGCTGATTGTAGTTGCTGCTGCAATTACATTCTTTAACTAATTCAGTGTCATTTAACAAACTATATGAGAAAGGAGGAAGGAGGAAGGAGGGAGGAAGGGAAGTAAGGAGAAGGGAAGAGATAGGAAATTGTGCCTTCACAAAATCCAGATTGAATGCTTTGTAAAGACTTAATAAGAAAAAAGAATCATTAAAAACTACCATCAAATTTGATGTGACCAAGGTAATTGAAGATGACGTAGATGTAAAATTGTAAAACTTTGGAAAGAATTCTGCACCTGAACTGTTTTGCAAAGCTCCTTACTTCTTAGTTCCACATTCATGAAAAAAAAAAAAAAGGGGGAGATAGATTTCAGCCTACATATATTGCTGAGGCAAGGTGCTTGATAAAGATCCACCATCAATTTATTCATACTCAGAGAAAAGACCTCGGTCTCCATCGAAAAACCTTAAGCCATATTTAAGTTACAGTGTGGAAAGTATGTTTGTGCACATTTATGATCCCACACTGTTAAAGGAGCTTTCAGTACTGATCCCCACCACAGTAAATGCTGCTGCTGCTGCTGCTAAGTCGCTTCAGTCATGTCCGACTCTGTGCGACCCCGGAGACGGCAGCCCACCAGGCTCCCCCATCCCTGGGATTCTCCAGGCAAGAACACTGGAGTGGGTTGCCATTTCCTTCTCCAATGCATGAAAGTGAAAAGTGAAAGTGAAGTCGCTCAGTCGTGTCCGACTCTTGGCGACCCCATGGACTGCAGCCTACCAGGTTCC
>SJYA01014618.1:0-10349 GCA_006410615.1 Neotragus moschatus
AGTGAAGAGGAACTAAAAAGCCTCTTGATGAAGGTGAAAGAAGAGAGTGAAAATGTTGACTTAAACTCAACATTCAGAAAATGAAGATCATGGCCTCTGGTCCCCTCACTTCATGGGAATAGATGGGGAAACAGCGGAAACAGTGTCAGACTTTATTTTTGGGGGCTCTTGAATCACTGCAGATGGTGATTGCAGCCATGAAATTAAAAGGCGCTTACTCCTTGGAAAAAAAGTTATCACCAACCTAGATGGCATATTGAAAAGTAGAGACATTACTTTGTCGATAAATTTCCTTCTATTAAAGGCTATGGTTTTTCCAGTGGTCATGTGTGGATGTAAGAGTTGGACTGTGAAGAAAGCTGAGTGCCAAATAATTGATGCTTTTGAACTGTGGTGTTGGAGAAGACTCTTGAGAGTCCCTTGGACTGCAAGGAGATCCAACCAGTCCATTCTGAAGGAGATCGGCCCNATGGTTTTTCCAGTGGTCATGTGTGGATGTAAGAGTTGGACTGTGAAGAAAGCTGAGTGCCAAATAATTGATGCTTTTGAACTGTGGTGTTGGAGAAGACTCTTGAGAGTCCCTTGGACTGCAAGGAGATCCAACCAGTCCATTCTGAAGGAGATCGGCCCTGGGATTTCTTTGGAGGGAATGATACTGAAGCTGAAAGTCCAGTACTTTGGCCACCTTATGTGAAGAGTTGACTCATTGGAAAAGACTCTGATGCTGGGAGGGATTGGGGGCAGGAGGAGAAGGGGACAACAGAGGATAAGATGGCTGGACGGCATCACTGACTGGATGGACTTGAGTCTGATTGAACTCTGGGAGTTGATGATGGTCAGGGAGGCCTGACATGCATCGATTCATGGGGTCGCAAGGAGTTGGACAGGACTGAGCGAATGAACTGAACTGAACTGAATCCAATTTTCCATGTCTAGTTTTAACTTCAGGTTCCTGACTCACATACTGTTTTCTCAGGAGGCAGGTAAGGTGATCTGGTATTTCCATCTCTTTCAGAATTTTCCACAGTTTGGTATGATTCACAAGGTCAAAGGCTTTAGAGAAGTCAATGAAGCAGATTTTTTTTTTTCTGGAATTTCCTTGCTTTTTCTATGGTCCATCAGATGTTGGTCATTTGGTCTTTGGCTTCTCCGCCTTTTCTAAATCTAACTTTTACATCTGGAATTTCTCATTTCATATACTTCTGTACCCGAGCTTGAAGGATTTTGAGCATTACTTTGATAGCATGTGAAATGAGAGCAATTGTATGATAGCTTGAATATTTTTTGACGTTGCCTTTCTGTGTAATTGGAATGAAAACTGACATTTTCCAATCCTCTGGCCACTGCTGAGTTTTCCATATTTGCTGACATACTGAGTGCAGCACTTTCACTGCAGCATCTTTTAGAATTTGAAATAGCTCAGCTGGAAGTCCATCACCTCCACTAGCTTTCTTTGTAGTAACGCTTCCTAAGGCAAACTTGACTTCAAACTTCAGGATGTCTGGCTCTAGGTGAGTGATCACACCATCATGGTTTCTGGGCCAGTTAGGCCTTTTAAAAATAGTTCTGTGTATTCTTGACATCTCTTTTCAGTCTCTTCTGCTTCTGTTAGGTTCTTGCCTTTTCTCTCCTTTATCGTTTCCATCTTTGCATAAAATATTCCCTTGGTTCCTCCAATTTTCTTGAAGAGATCTCTAATCTTTCTTATTTTATTGGTTTTCTCTATTTCTTTGCACTGTTCACTTAAGAAAGCTTTCTTATCTCTCTTTTCTTTTCTCTGAAACTCTGAATTCAATTGGGAGTGTCTTTCCCCTTCTCCTTTGCCTTTTGCTTCTCTTCTTTTCTCTGTTTGCAGTGTTAGTCACTCAGTTGTGTCCACTTCTCTAAGACCCCGTGGATTGTAGCCCACCAGGCTCCTCTGCCCATGGGAGTCTCCAGGCAAGAACACCAAAGCGAGCTGCCATCCCCTTCTCCAGGTTCTCTACTTGTAAGACCCCCTCAGACTTTCCAATTTTTTTTTTTTAATATTTTCCCACTGAATTGGGCCTTCATTGTTGTGTATGGGCTTTTTCCAGTTTCAGTGTTCAGGAACTTCCAGAGGTTGCACTATAAAGGCTTCTCATTGAGGTCACTCCTTAATTGCTGAGGATGGTGGAGCAGAAGACCGTTCACTTGTCTCTATGAGAACACCAAAATCACAACTAGCTATTGAACAACCATTGGCAGGATGATGTTGGAACCTACCAGAGAAAGATACCCCACATTCAAGGACAAAGGAGAAGGACAAGAGGGGCACAATCATGTTAAATTCAAATCCTATATCCATCAAGTGGGCGACCCACAAACTGGAGAACAACATACTAAAAAAAATTCTTGCCTTGTTTCAAAGGTTCTAGACCCCACATTAGAATTCCCAACCTGGGAATCCAGCAAAGGGACTAGGAATTCCGCGGGAATCTGATTTTGAAGGCCAGCAGGATTTGTTTACACGATTTCCATAGGATTGGGTGAAACAGAGATTTTTGGTGGGCATAAACAAAATCTCATGGGCACCAGGACCCAGAGGATGAAACAGTTACCCCACAAGAGACTGACTCAGACATGCCTGTGAATGTCTGAGGGTCTCTGGAAGAGAATTGGGTCAGCAGGTACATGCTTCAGGGACAGGGACACTGGCAGCAGCAATCCTGGGAGGTGCATGTTGACATAAATCGTCTTAAAGTTTGCTAATAACCATATCGTAGAGGCAGTAGACTCCAGGACTGAGGCTGCCTCAGGCCAAACAACTAACATGGAAGGGACATAGCTCCACCGTCAGTCAGTCAGTCAATCAGTTCAGTTGCTCAGTCGTGTGCAACTCTTTATGACCCCATGGACTGCAGCACATCAGGCTTCCCTGTCTATCACCAACTCCCCGAGCTTACTCAAACTCATGTCCACTGAGTCGGTGATGCCATCCAAACATCTCATCCTCTGTTTTCCCTTTCTCCTTCCTTGAATCTTTCCCAGAATCAAGGTCTTTTTCAAGGAGTCAGTTCTTCACATCAGGTGGCCAAAGTATTGAGGTTTCAGCTTGAGCATCAGTCTTTCCAATGAATATTCAGGACTGATTTCCTTTAGGACTGACTGGTTTGATCCCCTTGCAGTCCAAAGGACTCTCAAGAGTCTTCTCCAACACCACAGTTCAAAAGCATCAATTCTTTGGCACTCAGCATTCTTTATAGTCCAACACTCATATCCATACATGACTACTGGAAAAACCATAATTTTGACTAGATTTACCTTTGTTGGCAAAGTAATGTCTCTGTATTTTAAGCAGACAATTGGATTAAAGATTTATTGAGCATTGCCCTGCCAACCTGAGCAAGACTTAATTTTCCCCACAGCCAGTCCCTCCCATCAGGAAGCTTACACAAGCCTCTTATCCTCATCCATCAGTGGGTAGACAGGAGAAGCAAAAACTATAATTTTACAACATTCAGAATGAAAACCACAATCACATATGGTTCTACTTACTGTTTTCTTTTCAATCAATCTTTAGTTAAAGATAATCTCTAAGATGATCAGTATAATGTTGCATAGTTTTCTTTAGCATGGAAGCATTGCTCTAGTATGAGAGGGGACTTAGGTTACTTGTTGGATGCTGAAGTGAATGCCCTTGTCCCTGCCACCTGAGCCCCCATGAAAGCATTTCTCTCAAAGATATGATTGCATCCCTAGTTCACTGTGTCCCAAGTTCCTACTGTCACAAAAGCAACCTTTCTCCTTGGCTTTGCCTGTGGCTTCCCAGCAGTGTACACCTTTTTAAAATAGTTCTTTCTTCATAAACAGTGGGAGTCAGCTGAGACATATTTTAGTACTGGCTGAACAATTTTCACACTTTTCCAGCTTTGGTTTCAATTATAATTATTAAAATAGACTACGTTTTAGAGCAATTTTAGGTTCATAGCAAAATTTAGTGGAAGGAACAGTTTTCCCATTTACCTCCTATCCCCCCACACATAACCTGTTTATTAACAACATCCCCACCACAGTGGCACATTGGTTAAAACTGATGGTTCTGCACTTGACATGTTATCGCCTGGACTCCACAGGTTTCAGTCTCGGTGTTGCATGGTCTGTGGGTTTGGATAAATGTACAATGACAAGTATTCACTGTGGTTTCAATTGTTTTCTAAATGACACAGGCTCAATGGGGAATCAAAAATGAGCTGATCTCTTTCTCTTAGGGAAACAGTAAAACCTTCCTGTTGAGTCTGTTCCTGACTTTCTACTTAAGCACAGTACCATAAAGAAAGATTCCAGGAAGATTTATTTGAAGGGCAGCCATGAAAGAATCTGGCTTATTAGGGGCCAGGTGGACTTGTGTGGGCATTGAGGGGCACTGAACTGGATACTCTGTCCTGGAAAACTGTGCTGCCCTGAAAATTAAACATAACAGATCTGATCTTCAGTTTGTACTTCCCATGTAGCTAGTTTCATATGAGGTACTTGGTGCATTATAAAAACAGGTAACAAGTATCTCAAAGTCAAGGTGCTAAGGGTGTGTGTGTGTGTGCATATGCGCACATGCATGTGTGTACATGTGCATGCATGTGTGGGTAGATATATGCATATATGTATATGTGTGTGAATGTAAGTGCATGTATGCCTAGATTTATATGTGTATTGGGGGAGTATCTGTGTGTGGGGGGGTATATTTGGAGATTGACACATCACCTAAAGGTCACTATTACAGGAGTAGGTGTCATCATAAAAATTACCAACATAAGAAGAAGTGTTGGGGGGCCAAGGGTGAAGAAACCAAGCTGGGAGCACACCACTTGTAGTGGTTAGAAAGGTAGCACTGGGCCCTCCTGTCGGAAGAACAATGAAGTGGATGTCCAGAGGCCTAGGCTCCATAGGGTGACTGTATCCTTAAGCCTCAGCCTTTCCTTGGAGCAAAAAAGTCAAGGTATTGTCTAGGGGATGGAACTAGATGACAAACACAAGGATGCTTGTAAGGTATAAAGTACTATGTAGCATAGTTGTTAGTGAAACAAATCATGAAGGAGAAGATTTGAGGTGGGTGCAGGGTGGGAAGAAGGGAGAAGCAAGGGTTTGGGGTAGAATCTGATTCTAGATATATTTGGCCCCAGGAATCTGGTCTGTATGTCTGGTTTGGCTGGTCAGAAAGTACCAACCCTGGAGGTATAGGAATGAGTGAAGCCCAATAAAGGAAATGGTAGTGAAAAGAGAACATCCACACAGCAGTCTGTGTAGGGACCAGGGGGAGTGGGGTGGGGACAAGCATTAAACCTAGTCTATGGTGGGGGATAATGCTTGTGCCTCCCTACTTCTTGCAGATATGAGTGCAGTACCAATCAGGCTGTCAGGCACTCATGAGAGTGAATTATTGCAAATTTGTCCTTGGAGGCTATGGTTCACTCCCTGTTCTATAAGCCTTCATGACAGCATGCTGTGAAACAAAAATAAAAAATTATTATTGCACTAATTCTTCAAAGAAGCAAACCTCCAAACTCTGAAAAAAAAAAAAGATAAGTTGCTTGCTATGTCAATTTCCTTATTTTTATTTCTGATAAAATAGTTTAAAGGCATGCGTAGTTCAACTGATGACATTCACTTTAAAAGAGAATAGATAAACTTCATTTAAATCTACACAATAAATGAGTTACATTTCATTTATGGGTCATTTGCTATTTCTTTTTTTATCTTACAGATAATTCTGAGAATCATCATCATTGGCATCTAGTGACATTGATATAGCTGGTAAGATTACACATGCACACACATACCTTCCTAAATTTTCAGTTGAAAGCTTACAGATCAGAGATCTGAATGTGTACCAGGATCTTAAAATTTTATCTATCTTCCCTCAAGGGCTTGACAAGGCTTTTGCTTGGTTTACTTCTACGTGAGGCTCTGAAGGCTTTGAGCCCCCACTGATATGGCATCATTTATACGGTGTTTGAAATGACCACCGCTATATCTGTCCTGATGAGCTATTTCAAGGACACATGCTGTAAAAATGGATCTGGGACTGCTCTTCAAAGAGGATAATGAATCTTCCTGATATAAATATGAACTATGAATCCATCCAAAGAGAATAGTCAGAGCTGGTGAAATGGGAACTGTGATGCATTAATATTCCCATATCAATGAAACACCCTTGATTAAATAGTTTGCAGTAAAATGCCAAACACTGATAGTGTAAAGTGACATATCTTTAAAGAGAACACAGTCTTAGTCATATTTCTGGAGCCAACAAAGGACTGACCTGGTGGACTGGCTGACCAGTGGACTGGCTGGTCTTGTTGAGGTGTGAGAGAACGTCTACAGTTCAGGAGTTAGTTTCTTGGTCATCTTGAAGTCACAGCACACTGGCAGACTCTTTCTGTTCCTGAGGGAAGAGCTAGGAAAACAGTGAGAGCTACAGGTGTGGAGACATCATGCTTTATTCACCAACATGGACTTTGCCCTATTGCAAACCTTCCTGACCCATTCCTTTGACACCTTGGTGGTCTACCATGCACACACAGTCATGTGCGTGATACACAACTGCCTGAGTCCCCTGTGGGTTGGCAGCTGTTTAGAAGCTAAAGCTCTTCTTGACCATCTTTGGTTTCTTGGCACTTGCTATAGAAACTGGAATATTGGGATTTCTTGGAAATGTTGTTGATTGTATGAACGGAAACTACAGAACGTTGCATGGCTGCCAGATGCGGGGCCACTCCGCTTACTACCTCACCTGCATGCTCCTGCATATCTACAAGGAGGGCCATCAGCCCCTTGCACATATGAGCAAACAGGTAAGAGTGTTGCAGTCTTCTCCAGGCTCTCATTGTGGGTATCAGATGGAGCTGGGCTGTGAATCTAATGTGCAGTCACAATGCCTGGAGTTCTCTTGTGCAGGCTTTGAGCTCTTTAGGTTCTGAGGTGTCATGGAAAGAACTTGGATCCTTTAGTCACAAGACTGGTGTTTTGGTCAGGGCTCTGCTGCCAACCTGCCTTAGGACAGCATCACTGAGCTTCTGTCTCTCTTTGGGAGGTAGGTGTTGGGATGGGAAGTGCCTGTGGCTCAGAGGCTTGTGAGATGAGAATGGGTATGTGTTTTGGAAAGAATATAATGGAAATCACTGGTCCCCTGGCCCTAGCCCTCAAGCACATGAAAAGGTATGTAGAGCAGCATGAGGGGCTGGGGAAGGTCCCATCTTTGCTACTCTCTCTGCCTACTTGCTTTCCAGGCCCTAGGGTTTTAGAAATGAACTAATTTTTTAAATACAGAAATCTAAATGACTATAGAAAAAAATTCCCTACCGTGTGCACTCTGAAGGTTTTTTTTTTTAAACAGATTTTACTCATGTGACAAATGGATCTCCCAGTCAAAGCCAAGTCACCCATCTCTTTGCAATGTCCATGCAAAGAGAATTGACGTAACAGACCACGTCCATTTCTTGGTTGACTTGTCTTTGTTCCTAGGCCTTTGCTTCTTCCTCATCATCTTCTCACACCTTGGCTTATAGTTACTTCAAATGAACCAGAACTTTAAACTTCAAATCATTCAGACTAAAGAGACCCCAGAGCTATGAAATTCATCCTGAATTTTTTTAGCAAGAGACAGAGGCCTCTCTGAGCAATGTGATATGACAAATAGCCAGGCCATTCCTGACCACTAAGAGTAGAGATGATTAGACCTTGAGATGGACATGAGAGGGTAGCCAGAGGTCTGCTTAGAAAGACAGTAGACATCAAAACCCATTGTCCTTGGACCTTCAGACTGTTTCTAAGACACACAAAGAGAGCCAGTTTCATGACTTTTCCACTGGTTTTTGAAGCCAGTCCCATTTCATTTCTGTCCTTACTTTCCAGGCAGCTGTGACTCAGAGATAGTGTACCTGATGCTTGACACTGTCTGAGTTTGAATTCTGGTCCCATCATTTATGAGCTGTGTCACCTTGGACCAACTACTTAACTTCTCTGAGCCTCATTCTTTTATGTTTAATTGGGAAAAATTGAGGAATCTGCCTGATAAGTTTTCCATTGACCAATGTTCAAGTTCTGGTTAATTTGTCGCATGTCCTTAAGGAAGTTTTGGTGGCTCTCTGGTAATATCCACAGAGTGAAAATGTTGGAATAGATATTTCTTCTCCTGTGCCCAGCTACACTGCAGGCTATTCAGTTCACAAAGTCATTTGCAAAGAACTTATTGTTGTACAAATTTAAATAAATCGATTAACCACATGTGAGACGCACTTTCATTTACATCGTCTCACATAATTATACAGACATCCCAGGTCTGGCTGCTGAGGACTTGCCTCAAGTGGACACTGTGCATCTCATCACACATGAAGTGTAGTCATCAAAGGATGAAACACATTCCCTTCAGTGCATTTTACTTTGACTCTGAAACCATCCTGAAAGAATAAACCCATTGATCAATGACCTCCCTATTTCCATCTTTCTTCACCTTTGAAATCTAATCCAAAAGCAGATCTGAAATAGTTAAAGGTGAGATGGAGAGCCCCTGCCAGAGGCCAGTGGGACCTGACCTAAAGGGACTTCAGTGGAAAGATTGAAGTTCTGCGGACATAGTTCCTGGTTTATTTGCCACTGTTCAAATATATGCCTTCCATGTCTTTCAGGGCAGTTAGCGACTTTAGCCCAGTTCAATCTGATGTGAGCCTGCATAAAGATGCTATTGTTTCATCAACTAGTGAAGACAAGGATTCCCAGAGAGGTTGGACCTTGGTCGTTTTCGGGGGGTTGGGAGGGTGGTGGTGAGTGCAGTGAAGTGGCAGAGATGTGTGTCCTGGCACACTTGTCTCCAGAGTCTGGTTCCTTCTGCTTTTTATTTCCTCTGCCTCCCACTTATGATTGTTTTGCAACTCCCATACCACTGGGACTCTGACTTTGCATCCCTAAGCAGTCAAACTAAGCTCAGAGGTTTCGACTCCTACTTGGCCCACAACTCCAGGAAGACCCAAGGACAGATGATGTCATTGAGATGAGTGTGCAATCCTTCAGGTGTTATCTTGGAATAGAATCATGCATGTGCATATACCCAAGATGTGATATATGTGTTACACAGTACTTATTTAGAAAAATGTCCATTTTACCCCTGGATAGCCCTTGAAAGTTTATAAAGCACTTTCCTATATGATTGACATTTAATCCCTACAATTCCTCCAGGAAGTAGGCGTTCTAATCCCATGTTCTAATCCCAGAAGCAGTGCCAGACATTGGTGCCTGATCCTTACCCAAGTCCTAGGGCACAGGAGCAGAGGTCTGGGTCTACTGTGCATCTTCTGATCAGATCAGGTGCCAGGCTTTCCTCCCACCAGGATTCTGCCTATTCAGTGCCCTAGGGGTAGAGTAAATTCTCAAGACCATGAAGAAGTGAAGAACAATGCCGGGGCTGAGGACATGTCTCCTAACATAAGACTAACTTTAAATTAGAAATCAGAATATTGCTGGGGGCAAACACTGACTGAGTTCTCTGCCCAGCTCTGTTGCAGCCTCAAATACACAGAGCCACAATGTGGGGAGGGTCAGTGGAGGGTATGAGGGTTCATGTTCAGGACCCTCAAACTCCAAATTTTGGCCATCTACTTAATGCTTCAGGTTCCCCATTTGCAGGGTGGGATGGCAGTGTGAACTGGTTGAGATATGACTGGCATAAGGCCTGGACCCAAGCAAGTTCTTAGTACACTGTCTTTTTTTTTTTTTTTTTTCAAATTAAGCACGCTTTTACACTATTTTATCTTACTCTTAAAAAAAACTTTTTTTAAATTGT
The DNA here is from genome assembly GCA_006410615.1 of Neotragus moschatus. Lineage (NCBI taxonomy): Eukaryota > Metazoa > Chordata > Mammalia > Artiodactyla > Bovidae > Neotragus > Neotragus moschatus. The sequence goes on from SJYA01014618.1 coordinate 9,794, forward strand.
ATTGGTTTTGCCACACATCAACATGAATCAAAGAACAGCAAGAGATAAGAAAGCCTTCTTCAGCGATCAATGCAGATAAATAGAGGAAAAGAACAGAATGGGAAAGACTAGAGATCTCTGATACCAAGGGAACATTTCATGCAAAGTTGGGCTCGATAAAGAACAGAAATAGTATAGACCTAACAGAAGCANTTTAAATTGTATTGGTTTTGCCACACATCAACATGAATCAAAGAACAGCAAGAGATAAGAAAGCCTTCTTCAGCGATCAATGCAGATAAATAGAGGAAAAGAACAGAATGGGAAAGACTAGAGATCTCTGATACCAAGGGAACATTTCATGCAAAGTTGGGCTCGATAAAGAACAGAAATAGTATAGACCTAACAGAAGCAGAAGATATTATGAAGAGGTGACAAGAATACACAGAGGAACTGTACTAAAAAGGTCTTCACGACCTAGATAATCACGATGGTGTGATCACTCACGTAGAGCCAGACATTCTGGAATGTGAAGTCAAGTGGGCCTTAGAAAGCATCACTACGAACAAAGGTAGTG
>SJYA01014620.1:0-10327 GCA_006410615.1 Neotragus moschatus
CCCTTTAAAAGACTGAGGCTCGGTCACCTTCTCTTAACAGATTCTCTGCCAGTGTGCGTGCGTGAGTGCTCAGTCGCGTCCGACTCTTTGGATCCCAGTTTCTTCGTACAGTCATCCGGGCTCATCCCTGTTCTCCCCATTCCCCTCAACTTGGATCCCTTTGCTTTGCATCTAGCTTGTGATCCTGATTTTGTGAAACAAATGGGGTTTCAGCCAGCAGTGGCTTACTTGTTGAAATGCTGCAGAAGGAGGGACTAGGAAAGGAGTCCCTTTCCATCTGCGACAGAGGCCCAAACTGCCACCATGAGCGAAGGTGTGGAGTGGATTCTGTTTAGACCCACCGAGCATCTGTGAACTGCATCAGGCACCGGGGGAGACTCAGAAACGAACACAGTCCCTGGTGGCTCAGACGGTAAAGCATCTGCCCGCAATGCGGGAGGACCCTGGTTCGATCCCTGGGTCGGGAAGATCCCCTGGAGAAGGAAATGGCAACCCACTCCAGGACTCTTGCCTGGAGAATCCCATGGATGGAGGAGCCTGATAGGCTACAGCCCATGAGGTCACAAAGAGTCGGATACGACTGAGCGACTTCAGTTCAATTCAATTCAGTTCAACAGTGACATGAAAGAGCTCTCTTAGTGGAGGAGTGAGGGGATTCTGTTGGCAATCAGGAAGTGCTCCTCACAGGTATTAACTTGCTAGGAACACCATAGCAAAAAGCCATGGACGGAGTGGTTTAAACACAGAAATACGCTTTCTCCCAGTTCTGGTGGCTAGAAGCCTGAGATTGGCGCGGGTGGCTTCTCCCGAGGCTTCTCTCCTTGGCTTGTAGCTGGCATCTTCGCCCTCTGTTTTCTCTCTCTGGGTGTCTGTGTCCTAACCCTCCTTTCTTATCAGGACACCAGACCTGTTGGCTTAGGGCTCATCTCAGTGACTTCATTTTAACTTAATTACCTCTTTAATGGTCTTATCTCCAGAATCACATTCAGAGATACTGGGGTGAGGACTTGAACGTATGGATTTGGGGTGATATAATTGAGCCTAGACCCTGCAAGAGGTGGCTTTTGACCAGATGCCTAAATGATGGGATGGTGCATCCCCAGGTGGACCGCACTGGCTGCACCTCGGGGCAAAAGAGTAACATGTAACGGTTACCAGACTTTAAACAAATGCAGGTGTCAGTTTTGCTGGTTGTCAGTCTAGAGGATGAAGTGGTAAGTCCGGAAGCCCCAAGAAGTGGGGAAGACACATGATTAAAGGTGAGTGGAGTGTCCGGGGCACAGCAGGCACACGGGGTCCAGGGAAGGCTCAGGTCAGCGGGGAGCGTCCAGAGGAGAGAGGACTCGGCAGGCCTTAGAGGGGAGCGAAGGGGGCAGAATCGGGGGCCTGGATGAGATCACACCCTACCCTCGGCTAGCTCTGTGACCCTGAGCAGGTCGCTTCACTGCTCTGAGTGTGGATGTCCATATGTATAACGTGCTCTTCTCTGCAAGACCACAGTCATAGACAGCTAGAAGTGTCCTCCCACCAGTGGGACCTGCAAAGAACTCGCTGTGTTGTCATCTCTCCTCCTGAACCAGAACCTCCCTCCTGCACACATCTGGAGAGGACCTCTGGGTTCCATGTTGGCAAGTCACTCGGTTCTGTTCACATGGCACGTTTTGGACTCTGGAAACTGGAGAGCAGGGCCACACACGTGTGCACAGTGCTGACTCGTTCCGCGCCCTCCCAGGAGAGCTGGGCCTCCTTGCTGGCAGCAGGCTGCTTCCTGCCGTGCCAACTGGAGGCTTTCATGAGCAGGCAGGGCACCTCTCTGCCATGCAGCCGTGCCAGGCAGAGGCTCTGACACTGGGCACCCTGGGCCACCTAAGCCGATCCGGCTGGAACTGGCTGATGAGCCGCTGGCTCTGCTGTGTGATGTCTGTGTCCTGGGCTCCATGGGCGCTAAGTCCACAAGCTGATGGTCTCCCTTCTGTCAGGAAGGGTGGGTGGCGGCGCTGAGGCGGGGGTGGAGTGAGGAGAGGGAAAGAGCACAGACCGGGTCCAAACCCTGATCCCCTTTATAGCCACGAGGCTTTATAAGCAACTCCCTGCAGCTCATTTGGAACAGCAGGTAATTCCACTAGCCTTCAGGTTAAGTATGAGGATTATGATTTTAAAATTCAAAAGGCCTGTCTCAGTTAATAGAGAGGTGTCACTTAGTACAGGTTCCCCCCGCCATCTGAAAGTATTATAGTGTTTCCATGAAACCTTTCATAAGCTCAAATGGCATAAAGCAAAGACACAGTTACTTTTTTTCAAGAAAGCTAAAATCTTGGGGTTTCTTTTGCTTAGGTCTTTTGTAGGTCTTTATTATTAATAAAAAGTGAAGTGGCATAAAGCAAGCTTTCGAAAAGTGGGGGATACCTGTAGATGGATGCTAAAGGCCAGGCGCGGCTCTGAGCGTCTCCTGTGAATTAACTCCCATTCCCCTCACTGCAGTGTTGTGAACTAGGTCCTTTTACTATTTCTGTTCTATAGATAAGGGAACCGAGGCACACACAGTGTAATAACACACCCAAGGGCAATAAATGTTATTTTATTGTTACTTCAAAGAGGTGTTTGCCTCGAAAATTTAGTGAGAAGTCAAATCTAGATAACTGCAGCTTGGTTTCAAGGCATGTTGGAACCTTAATACTGGACTGGAAGGATCTTGGTTATCAATTGTTGCCAGGAGTATTCTGCTCATCAACTGCTGCCAAACAAGTCACTCAAGACTTCTTGGTTCAAAGCAACACTTGCTATAAGCTCTCAGGATTCTGTAGACTGACTGGGTGCAGCTGGGGCTCCCTCAGGTCGGCTGGGGCTGGGGTCACCAGGGGGCTTGACTGGACTGGTCATCCAGGAGGACTCGTTCCCAGAGGTGGCTGCTGATACTGGCCCTCCCGTGCCTGCTTCACGCGGCCTGGGCTTCTTGAAACATGGCAATCTCCTGAGACTAAAAGGAAATCATACGTCTTCTTACAGCTTAGCTTTTGAAGTCAGAGAATATCCCTTCTACCATATTCTCTTGGCCAAAAGCCCAGCGGAGATTCGAGGGTGTGGATATTGGGAAGTGTGGGGTGGGGTGGGGGTGCAGAGGGAATCCTTTTCGGAGATTAAGTGCCACAGGATAAATGGAGTCCAGTTGGAACTGGAGGTGAACGTTCTGTATGCAGGTCAAATAAAATGAATGATGATAATAATAAAAATCATGAAACAATCACAGACACCTATTGAACACGTATTATAACAAGCAGTACAGCTCACGAAAAACTCTAGAGCCAGATTGCCTGGGCTCGAATCCCAGCTTTATCACCTCCTCAGTCTATAACCCTGGGGAAGTTAGCACCACCTTTGAGCCTCCGTTTTCTCATCTCTGAAGTGAAGGGAACAACAGTGCCAATACATAGGGCTGTCTTGAGGATTAAATGCTTGAACCCACATAAAATGTTTAGAGCCGGGCCTAACACATGGAAAAAACGTAATACATGTTGTTCAGGCACTAAGTTGTGTCTGACTCTGCAACCCCACGGACTGCAGCACACCAGGCTTCCTCGTCCTTCACTATCTCCCAGAGTTTGCTCAAATTCATGTCCTTTGAGTCAGTGATGTCATCCAACCATCTCGTCCTCTGTCAGCCCCTTTTCCTTCTGCCCTCAATCTTTCCCAGCATCAGGGTCTTTTCCAGTGAGTTGGCCGTTCGCGACAGGTGGCCAGTTTTTACCAGGCACTGATTTTGCATATAAATTGCTTAGCCCACAGTAGCAGCCAGTGAGTCTGAGTGTTGATGATAATGATGACATATATTTGTTTTCATCTAATCCTCACACAACCTCTACAAAGCTGACGCAATTGGATTTGTTTTATAGATGAGGAAACTGATGAGGCAGAGATGGAATTGACTTGTCCAAGGTCACAGGGCAGATAAGTGGTAGGGTTGGAATGGCCTTGCTGACCCCATGGGTGGGGCTGGTGGTCAGGAGGCTGGTGCAGGCTCCAGGCAGTGAGCAGAAGCAGGAGAGACGTCTCTGCCTGCTTGGGGCACTTTGGTGTGAGTGTATGATGATGCTAAATAAGGCAGGGTTGGCTCATCAAGGTCATGGGGGTGGCGGTAGACCAGGAATAGAGATTCAGGAAATGGCCCCAGTCCTGGAACCCTGAACCAGCTCTGGAGGCCAGGCAGACAGGGCAGACACATCTCTAAGTAGAGAGAGGAGGTTAGGTTCAGGGCAGGTCAATGCAGCCAGTGTTTCCAGAGAACTCAGCCTGGGTGAGCTCTAAGATAAACAAGACACACCCCTCTCTCAGGATCAGTGCCAATCCAGTTGAGGGCCACAGGACTAATTCCAGACCACACCTGACAACAGGGAATTCGGCACCTCACCAAATACCTGTAGGGTTCCCAGCGGGTATTAGGTGACGTGGTGGGTCCCAGGGATAGTGTGTGAATTTCTTTCCACTTGTGCAGGACCTCGCCTACAGTCAGAACACAGTACTGCAGCTGGGCATGTCTAAGAAAGGCAGGACCCATGCAGAAGTCCCTGTGGGTTGTCTCACTACCAGGATACCCTTATGTTGTGCAGTTAAAAGGGGGAACAGACTGGAAAGTGGGCTTTGAGTTTGGTTGCTACTATAGCTAGACTTTTTGAACCTTGGTTTTCTCCTCTGTAAAACGGACATAGTCATTTTCTCCTCCTGCTTCTGAGGGCTTTATCTGGCTCACCTGAGATGGTGTGTCTGGCAGCACTTTGTAAAATCTGGGTACTCTATGAGGGGGGCTCCACAAGCGGGGTGAATTTGAGATTAAATTCATCAGGAAGAGAATGGGACTAAGTTTAGTTTCAAGGCAACACTTTCAGGGGGCTTCCCTGATAGCTCATTTGGTAAAGAACCCAACTGCAATGCAGGAGACCCCAATTCAATTCCTGGGTCGGGAAGGTCCCCTGGAGAAGGGATAGGCTACCCACTTCAGTATTCCTGGGCTTCCCTGTGGCTCAGCTGGTAAAGAATCCACCTGCTATGTGGGAGATCTGGGCTCAATCCCTGGGTCGGGAAGATCCCCTGGAGAAGGGGAAGGCCACCCACTCGTTTTCTGCCCTGGAGAATTCCACGGACCATATAGTCCATGGGGTCGCAAAGAGTTGGACACGACTGAGCGACTTTCACTCGCCACTTTCAGGCATTTCCACTGCCCTGCACACTTCCACCTCATTTAATCATCATGACAGCTCACCTGGCAGCGTCGAGTCATCCCATTTTATGAATGGGGAATGTTAAGACATAAAGATATTAATTGACCTGCTTCATAATCTCTATGAAGTTTACATAACAAGTAAGAGGCAGGATCCAAACCCAGACAGAGCCCTTTCGTATAACACCTGTGCTATTCTGTCTGCCCCTGAAACGAGATGATCCCCTGCCTGCACTGCTAACTGCAGTGTGGTGGAGAACACCTCTCATTCCAGAGGAGGGAAGGAAGCAGGGAGGGAGGGAGAGCGGAAAAGAGAGGGGGAGGAAAAAAAAAAAAAGAGGAAGGAAGAGAAAAAAGAAAAGCATAAACTCAACTTGAGCAATGAACTCTGCTGGTTTCTGTGCAACTCCATAAGCGTTTACTGACTCCCCGATCTCCCGCCTTATGCCAGACGCTGGGAGGCACTTAAAGGTCATTGAAAAGGGGTCTTTGTCTTCTTAGCATCATTATCTAGCCTCAGGATGTGCTTTTGAAAAGGACACTTGTTTGAACCAGAAGACCTGAGTTCGTATCCTGGCCCAGGCCCTGTGTGAGCCTGTAAGTCCAGCATATATTCCAGACTGAGAACATTGAGTGCAAAAAATCCAGCCTTGCAGTGATGCGGACAGCCTGAATAAAGAACAGTTTACACCTCACCTTTACCCAGAACAGCTCTTTATCCATTTTCTTTATGGGAATTCTTATTAAAACTCATTTAGGAAAATAAGGTGATTTTTTATTTTTGCTAAAACAATTTGAAAACAGCTGGTGCTCTCTGAGGCCCTTCCCAACTCCTAGGAGAAATACCACTCCCACAGAATGAGAGAGTCACTGTTCAACTCCAAAACATCGATAGAAGAACAGTAACTGAATGTGTGAGCTGCGCTGCTTTCTGATGACCCGAACTGGTCGTGTCTCATGAGAAGCCTACAGTTCAGACCAAGATCTTCTTTTGCCTCAAATGACAATAGCCTTTTGGCAGAGCCTCCCCAGATCTACTCAGATCACTTTCCAGTCTTTATTGCAGAAGGTAGTCAGAATTGTTACCTAAGAAAGTTTGATCTTGCCACATCCCTGCTTAGAACCTGTGGTGACCAATCCCTGCGCTTACAAGCAGACTCTGAAGATGACCTGCGAGTGTGCCGTGGTCTGGCCCTGCCGGCCTCTTGCTCCGTGTTTCCCACCCCTTCTTGGCTCACTCAGCTAAGCCCTGGCTGTGTGCCCTCTCCCACCTCGGAGGCTTCACACAGGCTGTTCCCTCTGCTTGGAAGGTGCCTCCTTTCTTCCTGACCTGCAGTAGCAGCTATGCACCCTACAGATCTCAGCTCAAAAGCCTGTGTCCTTTGCATTGAAAGGCTGTGTTGGGGCTTACTTTAGATGCTTCCCTTGCAATTGGATTTCCCAAATGAAGCCCCAAATTCACTCTACCACTATACCTTTTTTATCCTTTTATTAACACCTGTCTCTCCTATAAGGCCGGCAGCTCCATGCATGCATCTGGACCCAGGTTTTTAATCACTTTAGCAGCGTACTTTTGAGAAGGAAATGGCAACCCACTCCAGTATTCTTGCCTGGAGAATCCCAGGGATGGAGGAGCCTGGTGGGCTGCTGTCTATGGGGTCACAGAGAGTCGGACATGACTGACGTGACTTAGCAGCAGCAACCGCAGCAGCAGCCTATCTTCCTAGCACAGTAACTGACACACAAGAGCTATTCAAAAAAACTGTATTCAATGAATAGACAAATTATCTTTTTATTGGAACAGGGTCCCAAAAACATGTCGACACAGTATTTTGCAGTTGTATCCCACTGCCATATGAATGGGCTTCCCAGGTGGCACTCATGATAAAGAATCTACCTGCCAATCCAAGAGACACAGGTTCGATCCCTGGATGGGGAAGATTCCCTGGAGGAGGAAATAGCAACCCACTCCAGTATTCTTGTCTGGAGAATCCCATGGGCAGACGAGCCTGGCGGTCTACAGTCCATAGGGTCACAAAGAGTTGAACATGACTGAAGCGACTTAGCACACAAGCACGCCATATAAATACATCTGCAGATTTTTCACACATTACATTGTATGTGGTTAGATTGTCCTCATCATTCATAAGAAAGACACTAAGGCCGAAGGGAGTGAAGTGACTTGTCCAAGATCATTCTGGGAATGTGAACAGAGCATGATGAAAATTCAGGCCCTCAGACCATGACAGGCCAGGCAGGAAAAAGGCAACTGCAAATGAAGGTTGCCTTTAGTTGACCTGCATCCAAATTCTGCAAGTATCTGTTGTTAAGTCCCTTACTTTGGGAAATGCACCCTAGTGAGAGAACAAAAGGGGGAGGCAGACAAAAATAAATACTTCCCAGAGTTTGTTAACTTCCGTCAGATGGAGAGAAATTCCTAGTACTGACTAGGGCAGTGCGATCAGGACGGGGTGTCCTGATTTTTGTCGAGGTTACAGTACAGTAAGACAGAGGAGATTCACGAACTTGAACTTGAGGGCAGGCAGTATAATTATTGGCATTTTACAATGACTCCTGGTCCTTGGTTTATTTTTACTTCTCATATTCACGTGGCCTTGACCCAGCAGTCCAGGCTCTCGCCAAGCACAATGTAATTACACATTGTTGAGAGGAGCATCTCTTGGGGGCATCCACCTCAGGCTTTGGTCCCGGGGCCGTAGCTTCTGAGCCCATGTCAGCTTTTAACGAACTTCCTCCTCCTCGCGGTGTTTAATTGGTGTCTGTGGAAAGATTCCAGCTACCGAGATAATCGTTCTCTCTGTTATAGGACCCTCAATATCCACGCTGATTTTGCTTCTCTCTCTGAACCTATACTTACTTGCCTCTGGATTTAATCTCATAGACTCCTGCCGGGGGGCAGAGAGATGTGACTTCTTGTCTTTTATTCAGCTGAAGTCAGGGGCAGTTTATTAGACTGGCAGTCCCTGCTCTCCCAGTTATTAGATTATGTGACTTCAGAAAATCTCTGAACCTACCTGAGCCCTATGTTTCCTCATCTGTATGATCAAGATGATAAGAAAAGCTGCCCTGTGGAGTTGATGTCTCAGTCAATTTATATGATATATGTGAAAACTCTTCATAAAGAAATACACAGATACGATGTTAATATAATCAAGAGCGCNGGCAGTCCCTGCTCTCCCAGTTATTAGATTATGTGACTTCAGAAAATCTCTGAACCTACCTGAGCCCTATGTTTCCTCATCTGTATGATCAAGATGATAAGAAAAGCTGCCCTGTGGAGTTGATGTCTCAGTCAATTTATATGATATATGTGAAAACTCTTCATAAAGAAATACACAGATACGATGTTAATATAATCAAGAGCGCAGTCATAGCAGATGCTAGATTTTTGATGAAGACACCACTTCTTCTTCTAAGAAACAGATCTTTCCATTAGAGAAAATAAGCCATGAGTCCAGCAAAATGTAATAATGTAGCAGAGAGGCAGTGGAGTTTCAGATACTTAAGACTTAGTGCAATCCGACAGGCCTTGTGTGGGCTGCCACTTACTGCCAGTGGAACTTTGGAACAGCATTAAGGTGACCGAGCTTCATTTTCCCCGTTGATATGGTAGAGATAAAGATAATACTTACGGGCAGAAAATCAATAAAATAACATATATGCCACTTTTTGCACATAGAAGTCAAGCACAAGCCTCCTTAGCAGACAAATTTAGAAACTAATAATTTCTCAGTTAATAGAAAGTTAGGTTAAAATAAGGAATCCTATAATGCTGCACATATATAAATACAAATTATTTTAACTTAAGATATATATATATATTTCTTGGCTTGTCTTTTGAAGTAGTGCCAGAATCTTTTCTGAGGGAGTTTGTATTCTCCATTTGACGTTTCCCTGGCTTTCTTGCATAAACCACACCAGCATTTGTATAATATTTCCGACTTTGGTTTATTCAAAGTGAAGCTTCTTAAGATTGCTCTTAAGAAGCAATCTAAANATATATATATATTTCTTGGCTTGTCTTTTGAAGTAGTGCCAGAATCTTTTCTGAGGGAGTTTGTATTCTCCATTTGACGTTTCCCTGGCTTTCTTGCATAAACCACACCAGCATTTGTATAATATTTCCGACTTTGGTTTATTCAAAGTGAAGCTTCTTAAGATTGCTCTTAAGAAGCAATCTAAATGTTTGTAGATTTTTATGAGCCCTCCCAGTCTTTTTCAGGTACTTCTCCTTTATTTAAATTGACGGCAGTTCTTTCATCAACTGGTCTTTATAGAATTTTCCCACAGAATCCAAATGCATTCCCACAGAAAAAGACAGCTCACATTTCATTGATTTATTTGACTTTTAATTCCATGATCTCATAGTAGCAAAAACAACTGGCATAAGCAAGCTTGGGAATAAACAAAACCAACTCTTGGTGAGAGTGCTTTTTCCTTGGAGGAACCAGAAGCATGTGGGCTTTCTAGGAGCGTAGCTGACCTGCCATGAGCATTCAGTGTGCCTGGAACATCAACCCTATGCTGACCGGATGGAAGAAAGAGTATCAGTCATGCGCCAAGTCAGTTACAGGCAGGTCAATTACAGGAGCTTGTCCCGAGAGGGGAGCTCTTATTCCTCCTAACTCGTCACTATAACAATAAATAATGATACTAATAGTTAACATGGAATCACTGTTTATTATGTACCAGGCACAGCTTTAAGTGCCTTACATAATTTACTCATGAATCCACACAAGAATCCTATAAAATAGATTCTGTTATGCTTCCCCTTGTGTAAACATAGAGTTTGAATAGCAGTAAAGGAAAGCAGGGAGAGAGGTGTATTCCTGTCAGGAAGACTCTAAGAATCCCCTTTTCTCTTTATGCAGGTTATTCTGTTCATCCTCTAGATTTCAGATCAGCCCTCCACTCCTAAGCGGTGCTTGTCCTGGCACACTGGACCGAGCTGCACTGTCAACAGTGTGCCTTGCTGCATGCTGGGTGGAATATTTTTCCACCACTTGGGACATTTGCAGGAGTATGTTTAATCCCAGACTTCCCCTACTTGAGCACAACCTCTGCGAGGGCAGGGATTCTTTTTTTTTTTTTTTT
>SJYA01014621.1:0-10024 GCA_006410615.1 Neotragus moschatus
GGGGGGCGGCCAGCAACTCCAGAGCCTGCACGGGGAATCCTGGCTTCTCTCCAGCGTCTCTTCCACTCTGCGGCTTCAGAGAATTTGTGCCAAGGCAGAGTTTTCCTGAGCCCCCTAGCTGATTCCTGGGAAAGGTTACTTGTGTTCCTTCCCATCGCAGTCTCCCCCACCATCACAGGTAGGAAACGAGGCCCTGCTCCTTATCTCACCGTGGATCTGTCAGCGCCGTTTCCACGGCGACCTGTGCTCCACTCGGGGAGGCTCTGTTCTCCCAGGCAACGCAGGATGACGCACACACCCTCTCAAGACTCGGTCGGCGGGTTCGTGTGCCAGCTCACGTGTTTGAGTAACTTCAGAACACCCAGAGAGCAAGGTGGGCGGGGAGGGCCCTTCCCGTGGGGCACTCTGCAACCTTCTCCAGAAGTTAACTATAAACACTGTCCCCTTGCCAGCCTAAGTGGATCTTCTACTGGGTTAACTAGCCAGGCAGATGGAGCACAGATGGCCTGGGACACTGGGGACTTTCCATAATGCTGGCAGCCCTGGAAATACAGTCAAGGGCTAATTTACTGCTGTGTCCTCCCTGGCTTTGCCTGTCTGCGACGGAGCTTACTGGAGGAGAGTCACGAGGAACGGGCCCCAAGAGAGCCGTGAGCAAGTGGTTATCTTAGTTTGACACTTTATGATCTTTAAAGCAAAAGTACCCCTTAATCGATCAATTATTCACTCATTCCCACAGTCATTTATGTTGTGTTTATTGATCTCCACTCTGATCCAGGCACTGGGAGAGCCAGACTCTGAAGGTCTGAGTGTTAGCAACTCTCCCCCAAAATTCGTGTGCTGAAGCCCTAGCTCCCAGTGTGACAGCACCTGGAGGCAGGGCCTTTAAGAAGCACTTAGAGTTCAGAAGCAGTTAGATGAGGTCATGTGGGTGGGGCCCTTAGGACAGGATTCGTGCCCTGGGAACAGAAGACATTGGACAGCCTCTCTCCTCTCCCCACCACACCCCACCACCGCCACCGCCCCCCCCCCAACAAAAAGGCCGCCAGCCATCTGCAAGCCGAGAAGAGAGGCACCATCAGAAACCAAACCCTGGCAGAACCGTGAACTCTGACTTCCCCGCCTCCAGGCCTGTGAGAAAATGAATGTCTGCCGTTTAAGTCACCCAGTAAATGGTATTTCCAAACGGCGTGACACACAAACATGTGTCTTGCCCTTGAATAGCTTCTGGTTTAAATACTAGAGAAAGAGTCAAGAAATAAATACAAAATCACAAGTTTCGCTGTGTGCCCTAGGGACACATTCCGTGTCCTGCATGCAGGACTGGGGTGGCCACTGTGGCGCTTTATAAATCTGTCCACAGTTCCCCCCGCTGTGAGGAGGGTCTGTGTCCTCCCCCACAGAGACTGGGTGGGGTTTCCAGCTGTTTTGACCAACAGAGCATGTCAGGAAGCCAGCCCTGTGCAGCTTCTGAGGCTGGGCCATCAAGGCAGGCAGCCGCCACCCTCCTTCCCTGTGGTGTTTGCCCTCAGAGCTTCCGACCACCTTTAGGCAGTGAGATGCCTGATGCTGTAAGGAAGGCCAAGAGACCTCCTGGAGGGACCCCGAGGGGAGGAAGGGTTGAACGCCAAGCCCTCCCCCTCAGGGTGGACGGAGGTCACCAAACCGTGCGTGCTCTGAGCACGCAGTGTCCAACTCTCTGGACCACAGTCCACCAGGCTCTGCTGTCCATGGGGTTTCCAGGCAAGAATACTGGATTGGGTTGCCACGCCCTCCTCCAGGGGCCTTCCCGACCCAGGGATCAAACCTGGGTCTCCTGCACTCCAGGTGAATTATTTACCACTGAGCCACCTGGGAAGCCCTCAGCATTGTAGACAGATTTTAAAAGCACCACAGGGGCCATCCCCGATTCTGCGTGAGAGCACACAGGCCATGTCCCTAAAATTCATGGCCCAACATGTCGTTTTCTATTTACTTCTGACTACTTGTGTGCCTGTTTCGTGGCTGCAGCCACACGGGAGGCTCTGATTCACAGCCTCCAGCCAAGCCGTCCCTGATTCCAGAGCTGCGGAAACTGCCTTGAGAGGTGAAACAACTGTTGCCATTTGGAGCACGGAGCTTCGGGGTGATCTGTGTGCAGTAATAACTGCTAATCAGAAAAGCTTCTTTGACTGGGACAGACAGACACACTGCTGTGTATAAAGCAGGTCACTAGTAAGAACCTACTGTACGCACAGGGACCTCAAGTCAATACTCTGTACTGACCATGTGAGAAAAAAATCTAAGGAGAGTGGGCACGTGCGTATGCGTGAGTGATGACCCACTTTGCTGTACACCCAAAACTAACACAACCCTGTGTACCAACTACTGTTGTTGTGAAGCCGCTCAGTCGTGTCTGAGTGGCTTTGTGACCCCGTGGACTGTAGCCCACCAGGCTCCTCTGGCCATAGAATTTCCCAGGCAAGAATACTGGAGTGGGCTGCCATTTCCTTCCCTAACTACACTCCGATAAAAACTTCTTTTAAAGAAAGGTAAACTTCTTTGAGCTCATGACATGTGAACTGAGGCTGCTCACCATCTGGCAGTGCTGAGCAGAGTACCCTCTCCCAATCTGGATGCTGACACCTCCAGCCTCACTCCTGCCATTCTCTGTGCTAGCTCAGGCTTCAGGCGGGCACTGCCCCCACCATCCTCCCCAACCCCGCAGCGCCTCTCCCTCCCTGCCCCTTCTTCCGTCCTGCCACCCCACCCTCCTCCTCCGGGCGCCCTAAACGGGCAGCTCACTGAGGCCTCGTGGCCTGTCTGTTTGTCCACCAGGCTCCCGGACGATGCCTCTCCCTTCCCTACGCCTAGCCCGCTGTTTAACACACAGACACCCAATAAAAGCTCATTTTTTCAAAAAGAAGGAAGGAAGGGAGGGCGGAGGGATGCCAGAGGACCAGGGTGAGCGCCGACTCACCGGTACTGCTCTCTGGCCTGCATGACGACAAAGTCCCACTTGTAGTTGATTTTTTTGTTCAAGAAATTGTAGTTTTCCTAGAGGAGGAAGACAAAACGAGAACACTGAGCCTCGGGAGCTCTGCTGTGTGCAGTGGGCAGGGAGCCCTGAGTCAATCAGGAGACCTAGCCAAACTCCCCCGCCCACCTCGCCGTGCAAAGGCGTTCATGCACAGGGTGAGGCCGAATCCTCAACAAGCTTTCACAACAGAAGCCACAGGTGGGCTTGGATTTTTTTTTTAATAAATGCATCCTAGTCTGATTAGGAAGATGGGAGTTGTGTGAAGACTGTGGAAACTTAACAGTCAACAGCAGAGCACCACAAACCCACAGAGCTACAACCTAACACTGTGTGTGATGCTGGCCCTTTAAAAACGTGTCTGGGGCTTCCCTGGCAGCTCAGACAGTAAAGAATCTGCAATGTGGGAGAGCTGGGCTCAGTCCCTGCGTCGGGAAGATCTCCTGAAGAAGGGAATGGCAAGCCACTCCAGGATCTTGCCTGGAGAATTCCATGGACAGAGGAGCCTGGAGGGCTACAGTCCATGGGGTCGCAAAGAGTTGGACACAACTGAGCAACTAACACTCTCACTTTCAAAAAGTAAACACAGCAAGATTGTGGCCATCTGCCCAGAAACCTAGCCTTTTGAGGATTAGGGTGTGTTCTCTGAGAAATCTGACTTATTCTACCCAAAACAAAAGCCTGCACTGCTGTTTTCCCATCTCACACTCAGGTTCAAATCTCTCCATCCTGGACCTAGAGACAGTCACGCTGAGCGATGTAAATCAGACAGTGGAGAAATAGCCTATGACACCCCTTATATGTGGAATCTAAAAAGAAATGATACAAAGAAACTTGTCTACAAAACAGAAAGAGACCCACAGACTTATTCTCTAAGAACTTATGGTTGCCGGTGGGGAGGATGCCGAGAAGGGGTAGTCAGGGAGTCTGGGGGACCTGTGCACACGGCTCTATTTAAAGTGGATAAACAAGGACCTCCTGTCCAGCACAGGGAACTCTGCTCAGGACTGTGTGCCAGCCTGGATGGCAGAGGAGTTTGGGGGAGAATGGACACTACAGCTGGGCCCCTTTGCAGTCAAGCTGGCACTATTCCAACAGCATTAATCCGCTATACTCCACCACAAAATAAAAAGTGTTTTTAAAAAAATCTGTCCATCTTACAATGTGCATTATCACACGTTAAGTCCTCTTACTTGAGGACACAGAAAGGAAAGAGGTCACTCCTGTGCGCCCAGGAGTTACTGAGACAAGGGCTTAAACTACAGCAGGAGAAACCGTAGCACAATGTGGGGCAGAATTTACTCCAACCAGCTGCTTCCAAACATTAACATATGGGCGAATGATGGATGGTCGAAGGATTCGGGATGGGGATGAGGGATGGAGGGGCGATGAGCGCACGTGTGAGTGGAGTAACGGAGGGGAGGGGGGGCAGCTCACGGCTCCAGTGCACTCAGCTACAGCACCTATACTTGAAAGCTCTCCACACCTTCTCGTATTCCTCTAAGATCCCCTTCTTCTTGATATTCCGCTTGGCCAGATAGATGGCTGGGAAAGAAAACGACATCATTGTCCACCCTCATCGCCTTTCGAAACCCTTCTATGCACGATGCTGCCGAGCTCAGCGTGGCAGACAGGAAACTCCCAGACCCGCTCCCGCCCCCAGGAGCCACTCCTGACACAGACGAGGATGGATGGACGTAAAAGAGGTCTCCACCAAGACGCAGCGTTCAGCTAGGCAGCACGGGGAGCCCTCGCCAGGCCCGGGTGGGCGTGGCTTACCGTAGTCGACGTCTTCAGCCGGCCACTGCTGGGTGGGCCAGAAGTACGGCGTCTACGAGAGAAACCAGGGGGCCAGGCTGACACAGGCTGTGCGCCCCGGGCCCCCAGCCCCGTAGCCTGAAACATGCCTCCGCCTCTGCCACCGTTTCTAAAGCTCGGGGAGGACGTGAAGCCAACCAGTTACTGCTCCAGATGACGTCCTACCCCACTAACACCCCAGGTCAAGGCCGAGGCTCACCTGAAATCGATAGAGGCTGCTGTCGGGCTTCAGAGTGAGGTTCTTGGGGTCTTGCAGGGGGTAAATGTAGCCGTACCTGACGATGAAGTTGCCCAAGTTCTGGGCCTCTGGGGAGGAGCAGGTGAGACAAGGAAGTTAAGAGCAGGGGCCAAGGGCAGAAGCTCACCGCCCCACCCCCACACGGCACCCCAAACGCCAGGACGGGCACCCCCATCCTCACAGCACTTTTGCCAAGAAGTAGGAGCAGCGGTTCCTGACCTTCGCTGTGGACAAGTACCAGCTGGGGAGATGGTCCCAGAATGTCCCCCAGCCTGGTCGCCCCAATGACAACTCAGTGCGTCTGCAGGGGAGCCAGTGAACCCCAGGGCTGACGGGGGCCAGGTTTGGGGCGATAGATGGGGACTTCCTGGAGGAACATCGTTGAATCTGGAGAAACCCAAGAGCAGGGACAGTGTCTCTGACCAATAGACCCTTCTTCACCCCGTGAGAGGCAGGAAGGGGCGGTCGGCTTCTGCCCCAAGCTGGACTCTGCCTGCACCCCGGGCCCAGGCCCTCCGAGCTCCCCTCCACACTTCACAGGCATCATATTCTTCCAGACCAAGTGTACGTGTGCAGCACCCCCTCCAGGAAGTCCTTCCTGACTGACTCCTCCCCAGTTAATCCTGCGACTTAGCAGTAGCAGTGGTCACGTCAGTCACTTCAGTCATGTCTGACTCTGCAACCCCATGGACAGTGCCCCGCCAGGCTCCCCTGTCCACGGGATTCTTCCAGCCAAGAATGGAGTGGGTTGCCATTCCCTTCTTCAGAGGGTCTTCCTGACCCAGTAATCAAACTTGGGTCTCTTGCCTTGCAGGCAGATTCTTACCATTTGAACCACCAGGGAAGCCTATGATTTACACACTCTCAGTATTTTGTATGAAAAAACAACTGTGTCCCCCAGTTATCACCCCTTTCATGTTGAGTCTGGCTGTTTTACTCACAAAGGCTTCATCTCGCCAACTAAAAGGTCAGTTTCTCAGAGACACATGCTGAGCCCCACCCAGCCGTGCCCAGATACGCCCCAAGGTGAAGCCCACAGCAGCCCTCAGTCAGGCTGAGGACAGAAGGAGCTCTCACCCAGTCCGGAGATCCACAGGCGCTGGCTGATCCACTGGAGGACGTCACTTCCTGCAAAGCAGAAGGTCTGGCCAACGTCAGAGCCTCCCTGACACCCACCCGCGCGCTGCCGCCCACTGGCCGCCTCCCTGTCCAGCCGTGATCTCGTCCCGCTGCTCGGATCTTCCAGGGACCTCCCTGCACCCCACCGCCCAACTCGGGGTCCAGTCCGAACCCCGAGCCCGTGATTCAGGGCCGCCCACAGTGTGAGTCCAGCCAGGCTTTCACCCCATGTCCCCGCCACCCCCTCAGCCTTCACCTCTCTGAGGTACTGACTCTCTTTTCTTACTGATACAATAACGGGTGCCTGGACTGTCATCCATGAAGAGGGAAGTAAACAGACCACGTCTTGACCACTGGGGACAAAACAGCCCCAAACGAGCTGTCCATGGAGCTCTGGATGGACTTCAGTCCGGCAGTAATGAGAACCCGGATGGGAGGGGAAGGGGGTGCGCCAGGGTCAGGGTGCTGGGTCTCTGACGCCACTACATTTCCCAGCAAAACTCTGGCGGCCAGTGCCACATCCAAGCCTGGCTTTTCAGTCATCATAAAGGCTTCTGTTGAAGCAGAAGGATGAGACACTTTCTTAGGAACACTCTGTAGTGTCGTTTACAACTTCAGACCGTTTAATGTGGGCTCCGTCTGCCCTCGCGCCCTGCACATCCGAGGGCTGGCCCGGGGGCAACGCAGACGGGAGGCCACTGAGCAAGGGGGCAGTGGAGGCAGGCGGGGGCAAGATCGGGGCACAGGGAGCCCCTCCCAAGGATTCACATTGATCCAGGGGCCAGGACAGGCCGAGCCCCACCAGCAGTGGAGAGTGGACGTGGGACCTCAAGGAAGCTGCATTTTTCCTGCTCAGCCAGGCCCCCGGCGCCCCAGCAGGACATGCCCCTCGTCGGAGGCGGCAGCATGGTCTCACCACAAAGATGCACCCCGGCTCCGACACCATCGTGCAGATGCCAGCCACCACTCTTTCCAGCAACCCCAGCCTGCCTCCCGGGTGCACTGCCTGAGTGGAAACTGGCCCACGAAACACACCACAGGGGGAGCCAGGGTCTGAACCCCACTGCCTGTGCCCCGGGGTGGGGGCACAGCACGGCTGAGGGGGAACAGCTCGTACCCTCCCCTTCCTACACACGTCCTGGGGGCACACACGCCCAGCCACCCACTCCCCACGTCCACATGCCCACCGTGATGGCCCCCAGAGGAGCCCCTGTCGCTCTCGCCTTTATTCAGCCCCTTGCTTATTCAAAAGCAGACTTCTTCACCTAAAATCCGACTTAAAATCCCAGGACTGGATGTGTTATTAGACAGTCCACCCCACGTCTCTACACAGAGGTGTGCACACCAAGAAAAGGAGCCCCCCGCCCCCAGCTGGCAGCAGATGGGTTAGCGCTCCCTGCCAAGGAGCCGAGGGCTTTCGCATCCATCCACTTGGGCGCTTCCTGAAATAGATCAGATGGGATTAGGGGGCTCCTGGGGCCTCCACTGCATGGTCTGTGCTGATCTCAGCTCGCACGTCAGCCTCGTCGTCCCCTAAGCCCCAGCCACCTGCCCTCTGAGGGGGCAGCAGCGCTGACCCAGTCTGCTCTGATCAGCGCCAATGCTGCACGACTGGGGCTCCGACTGCCGCGGGGATTTACCCACATAGGAGAAACGAGGGGGACCATGGCTGAGTGGGCAGCGCCCCAAATCCGGGAACCGGGGGGGCCCCAGGTGCCAGGAAGGACAGCGACTGACATACCTAGACAAGGGATGAGAGTGTGGGTGTGTGCGTGTGTGTGGGTGTGAGTGTGTTAACTCTGCCACTGCAGTGCAAAAGCAGCCACCGACAATACATAAATGGGGACATGGATCTGTTCCAATAAAACTTTATTCGCAAACCCAGAACAGGGGCCGCTTCTGGCCTGTGGGCTCTAGTTTGCCAACACCTGTGTGTGGTCTGTTCAGGCCAAGACCAAACTGCCAGACACCTTACCCGTTATGGCGTGAGGGATGCTGACGACCGTGATCTTCTGGTTCTGCACCCTGACCCCTGTGTCTGGGTCCTGCATGTCCTTCACAAGGGCTTCAATCTGCAAGACAGAACCGCCTGGGTCAGCTGAATGGCACCGAGGGAGCAAAAGATGCCAAGAGGAACGTGGGGCGCTTACAACCAGGAGCCCACTGCCGTCTCAGGCCACTGGCCCGGCCCAGAGGCTCACAGTGGAGGGGAGCGAGGAGACGCCCCAGGAGGGGTTGGAGGGGTGCTTCTCTTGGACATGGGTGGGGATCAAGGGGCTTCAGGCTGCAGGAGGCACCACTTCTGGACTCACGCCCGCCCATGAGCCTGGGACACGCCAGCTCCTCCCAGGGCTGCCTGCCATTCGGACGCGAGAGCCCGGGGCCCCGTTTCCCACATTAGCTCCCAGAAGTCCACGTTTATCCCAAAACTTGCATGAGATGAAATAGCAGCATTTCAAGGAGCCCAAGCACCCATACACTGGAGAAGAAATAGAAACCCAAGTTATGAGTTAGAAACCTGAGTTTCTCCAGTAGAAAGTCAGGGGGGTTGATTCCTTCTCTTTGCATCAAAAAAAAAAAAGAAAGAAAAATCTAGTTACAAAGGATTTGAAAATAACCTTCAGAGGAGGAATAATGAGCGTTATTTTAGAAACACAATGATGGGAGGCAGAGTCCTCCCTGGCAGGCGTCACCCTTCTCAGAAAGGGGAGCTGGCGGGAGGGGGAGCAGCAAAGGGACCTTGAGAACATTCGGGGTTTGGGTCCACCGTCCTCAGACGCTCCCCAGGGAAGTCCCCCCAGGCTCTCTCCAGGGAGGAAACCANAACACAATGATGGGAGGCAGAGTCCTCCCTGGCAGGCGTCACCCTTCTCAGAAAGGGGAGCTGGCGGGAGGGGGAGCAGCAAAGGGACCTTGAGAACATTCGGGGTTTGGGTCCACCGTCCTCAGACGCTCCCCAGGGAAGTCCCCCCAGGCTCTCTCCAGGGAGGAAACCACAGGACTCGGGCTGGTGGTCCCATCTCCAGGAGACTCTCTTATGGCACCCACTCCTCAAATTCATGGGTTGAGGTCCTGGCCCCCAGGACCTCAGAATGTGACTGGATCAGGAGACAGGGTCTTTACAAAGGTGACCGGGTTAAAAGGAGGTCATTAGAGCGGGCCTGGCTGGTGTCCACTGAAGAGACGAGGAAAGGACGCAGACATACACAGAGGGGCTTCCCCGGTGGCTCAGGCGGTAGCAAATCTCCCTGCAACGCAGGAGATGCTCAGGAAACACAGGTCCGATCCCCAGGTCGGGAAGACCCCCTGGAGAGGAAACGGCAACCCGCTCCTGCACTCTTGCCTGGGAAACCTATGGGCAGAGGAGCCTGGTGGGCTGCAGTCCACGGGGTGGCAAAGAGTCGGAGGAGACCAAGCGACTAACACACACACACACCGGGCGGGGGCAGGGGGCGCCATGTGAGGATCCCAGCAGGGGACGGCCCCGCGGGCCCCGCAGAGAGCCGCCGGGGACCACTACAAGAACCCCTCGGCTGGGGCGTGCACTCTGGGCCCCGCCTGTGCCGTCGTGGCCCAGTACAGCCGTGCAGACCCGGGTTCCAGCTCTGCCTCCGTGCCCATCACAAATGGGGCCGTCTGAGCCGCACCCAGGTCCTCAGCGGGTGAGAGGCCCCGCCTTTTAGCTCCAACTGCTGCCAACTCCTCCTGCTCCTCCCTGTGCCTGGGGGCCCAGAGACCCAGGGGGACGGCCACCCGCACCCCAGAGGTCAGCCCCCTCCAGCCCCCCAGACTCAGCCCCCCACGATCCTGAGCAGCAAGAGGATGGGGGGGGG
>SJYA01014622.1:0-10341 GCA_006410615.1 Neotragus moschatus
CACACACACACACACACACACACACACACGCTGTCACTGACAGGCTTCTAAGGCTTCCTTTTCTCAGATGTGCACATTATGATGACCCATAGTGGTAAAGGTAAGCATATGTAACAGGCATATACAGACACACCCAGACACAGAACAGTTTTTAATTAAGAAGCCTCCTGTAGGTATAAAGGCTCATCTTACTGTTACATTAATCCATGTGTTCTTCCGAATTTAATTCTGGGTAATATAAATATACTTTAATGTACTTAGTACAGGCAGGTTATGAAACTTACTATTAATAAACTAATAGAAAAATAGACTACATTTATATCTAGTATATAGTAAGGAGAAGGCAATGGCACCCACTCCAGTACTCTCGCCTGGAAAATCCCATGGATGGAAGAGCCTGGGGGACTGCAGTCCAAGGGTCGCTAGGAGTCAGACACGACTGAGCTTCACTTTCACTTTTCACTTTCATGCATTGGAGAAGGAAATGGCAACCCACTCCAGTGTTCTTGCCTGGAGAATCTCAGGGACGAGGGAGCCTGGTGGGCTGCCATCTATTGGGGTCCCACAGAGTTGGACACGACTGAAGCGACTTAGCAGCAGCAGCAGTATTTAGTAACAAAATTTTAATTTTTAATTTCTAAGAAAAACAGATATTGGTTATGAGTTTGAGTTAACATCAATTTACATATTCACAGAAGTTGAGAAATTTACAATACTTTAGCAAGTATCTGATTCAAATTCTTCATTTGACAATTAGAATATATTGAACAAACATGGCTATGTACAGCTGAGTCCTACTGTTGTTCTCCTGAAACTATCACAACATTGTTAACTGTCTATCAGTTCAGTTCAGTTCAGTTGCTCAGTCGTGTCTGACTCTTTTCGACCCCATGAATAGCAGCACGCCAGGCCTTCCTGTCCATCACCAACTCCCGGAGTTCACTCAGACTCACGCCCATCGAGTCAGTGATGCCATCCAGCCATTTCATCCTCTGTCATCCCCCTTCTCTTGCCCCCAGTCCCTCCCAGCATCAAAGTCTTTTCCAATGAGTCAACTCTTCGAATGAGGTGGCCAAAGTACTGGAATTTCAGCTTTAGCATCATTCCTTCCAAAGAAATCCCAGGGCTGATCTCCAGAATGGACTGGTTGGATCTCCTTGCAGTCCAAGGGACTCTCAAGAGTCTTCTCCAACACCACAGTTCAAAAGCATCGATTCTTCTGCACTCAGCCTTCTTCACAGTCCAACTCTCATATCCATACATGACCACAGGAAAAACCATAGCCTTGACTGGACCCCCACACAAAATAAAAAGCTTTTTGGAAAAGAATATATTGAGCAAAGCATGATTTACAGGCTTGCTTAAATTCTATTGGCTATTTACTGCCAGAGCTAGAACTAAGTCTTTAGACTACCGTCTCAGTGTATTTTCTAATACCCACCAGTGCCTCCTTATTAAAAGGTCACAATATTTACTATAAGAGGGAAAGGGAGCAGAAATGTGTGGTTTTGTATAGGGACCTAAAACTCATTAAAGTAAGTCTACACCTTTCCTGAAGGAAGGTATTAATCTTATTCTCTACAGAATATTTTCATACCCAAAGAGGCAAGAAAAAGGTCATATATTCTGATTAAAGTTAAAGGCATAGCTAAGTATATATATCAATGACAAATACAACTTGGGAAGTTATTAAAATTGAGTTTAATAACTTTAAAATATTATAATAACAGAGGATCAAGAAATGTAACAATATTCTGAAAATACAGATTTCATTTGAACAGAGAACAACACTTCACATTCAATTTTAGTATGACATTTGAGTAAGAGCTCATAAATATTTAAATAATTATTATTAATCAGTTCAATTCAGTCGCTCAGTCGTGTCTGACTCTTTGCGATCCCATGAATCGCAGCAGGCCAGGCCTCCCTGTCCATCACCAACTCCCAGAGTTCACTCAGACTCACGCCCATCGAGTCCGTGATGCCATCCAGCCATCTCACCCTCTGTCGTCCCCTTCTCCTCCTGCCTCCAATCCCTCCCAGCATCAGAGTCTTTTCCAATGAGTCAACTCTTCGCATGAGATGGCCAAAGTACTGGAGCTTCAGCTTTAGCATCATTCCTTCCAAAGAAATCCCAGGGTTGAATGGAGTATAATAAAAAAAAAAACAAAACTCGAGTATATTGTAGAGAAGATTCAAATCACAGATAGGAAAAATGAACTACCTAAAGTCCCCAGAAGCCTTGAAATTTAACTTTTTATGGGATCTGTATTTATGGATTATTTAAACCAATTGTAGTTTCATCAGCAAATATCAAATAGATTTTTCTTTTCCTGGTCAGTATCCAATCTTATGAGTTTTAATTTTAAAATGGAGGTATTTGAATGGCTTCTGATAGGGTGTTATATATATTTTATATGATTTAAAATAGTTTTAGCTATGAAAAACTGTGCAATTTTAGTTTAGGTAAGTTTATTAAAATGCCAAAGTTCATTTGTACTTGGAAACATCATTGAATATTTTGCTTTGTAGTAAAATTCTCATTCCTGGATGTCTTCAAGAAGTGTTGAATGACTGTCTATTAGGAATAGTTAAATTAATTTTTTCATTGGGTAAGAGCATCCACTGCCTTTGCAATCTATAAAGTTTAGATTAACAGTTCAGTCCTCACAGTTCTGTGAAGTTTAGTCCCAGTTCATTTAAGTAAAACTTAAGCATTAATCAAAATTTCATGTAAACAATATCCAACTAACTTCATTGTCTTATTTTCCAAGGCAAAACAGTCAGTTGAATAAGATTCTTTAAAGATAGAAAACAAAATTTGTCTTTAAATTAACTACACTAAGAATTTTCTAAAAGTAAGTAATTAAAAATTGGTTTGTGCAGATGTAACATTGTTACAGACATAATTCTGAAAGCATTATTAAGCATACATATATGTACATATTCCTGTTCTAGAATTTCTACTGTAACATTGTACCTGTGTGTAGTGTATTTGGTTGTCCTATGGAAACTATAAAAATCTAAACCAATGCATAAAATATTGTTTTGATTTCTTGGGATGATGATTTTACTTAGAAATATATGATGATATCTGCTATCAAAGATAAAAAATTTGTTTAAAAATTAGATAATTTTTTCTAATTCATTTTATCTTACAGAGAATAGCCACGTATAAGTATTATAATAACTATAGTGTCAAATACCTATACTGACTAAAACCTATTTACTTAACACTGACTAATGCTCTTAAACTGAAATCACATTGCTTAGATTTTGATTATCTAGACAAAAATTCTGTAATTCTTAGCTCATGTGAAATGACCACAGGCACTTTTTAAAGGAAGAAATAAATTCTTGTAAGTCTCCATATTCCCCGACATTGATTACCTCACAGTTTATAGTGAATGAGTCATTTATTTTTGACCTTGTGAATGACATAAAAATACACCTAGTCCAATGTAAACAGAATGACATACCTTGCTGATACTGATAAAACAATGACAACATTTAATATATATATGATAGGGAAAGTGAATCTTTTGGGGGGGATTTTTTAAATATGTGGATAGGAACTGCCTTTTAGACTAACTTGACCATTAAAATATCTTCTTCAACAAAGGGAGGGAAAGTGAGTCAGAGTGAAAGAGGGAGTGGACAATGAAGTCTACTTTATTCAGTTTCTTAACAGTAATAACGACAGATGAATGATTCTTCCTACTCCAGCCTAAAGGAAATTAAAGATAAATGCAGGGTGTGTGTGTGTGTTGGCTGCTCAGTCGTGTCTGACTCTTTGCAACCCCATGGCTGTAGCCTGCCAGGCTCCTCTTTCCATGGGCTTTTTCAGGCAAGAATACTGGAGTGGGTTGCCATTAGGTGAAGTTATATCATTTCAAAATGAAGAAACACACCATGGAAGCACTAGCTATAGCAGAACTAGGATTACTCTAGTCTCATCTTTCTATTACTGTCTTTCTTAATTATAACTTTATTGTTATGGGTTAAATCACTTTTATTTTTGGTTTTAGTTGTAGAAAAAGAACATGTCAACTTAAGATATTTAGTTTCTCATTACTGCCAGAAGTTAGCTCATAAGAGATTTTCTGAAGCCCTCAACTTAAATTCCAAGGCAATGCCTCTAGTTTAATCTAGAACATTCACTTCTGTGCCATACCTTTTTATTGTGATCTTATGGCTTTTATGGATGTCAATTTAATTTCCGTTCTACTTTCCATTTCCTTTACTTTGCCTATGAGCTAATAAAAAGTGCATTTAATATACTAAGTAATAGTTCAAAAGGGATTAATTATATTTTGATAACAATGTTAAAAACTCCCATTCTAAAGCTCCTTTTCTTTTGCTAAGAAATGAAAACCTTTATCATTTCTATTAAAACTAGTTAAACATGCAATTGTCACATGCTATAGTGATACCTCATATTGCTTAGCATTTAAATATTTACATGTGATAAGTCTGATAATCCACAGAATATTATTCAATTCCATTACACTATAATTATTTAATGGCATGAGTGAAATAGCAACAAAACAATTTCTTAAACGAAGTTGTTTGTTCACAGTGTTTTCCTGCATGTTGAAGTAGCTTATAATGGATCTTCTTTTTTAAAAAAATGCAATCAGCTATGAATCAGTCAGAATACATGTGTTTTTTACCTTTGTCTGCCAGGCAAATTAACTAGTGACTTATTTAACCTCACTGAGCCTCAGTCTCCTCTTCTGTATAAGGAGGAATTTGAAGAAGAGACTTTAAACAATGTCCTTTCAGCATATAAATGCCATATCTATGTTGAAAATGATATGTAAGCCGCTAAAAAGGGGAGATTTCAATGGACGCGCGTGAAGAATAATTGGAAACCAAAAAGAGCACGTGGAGACCACTGACTCTTAGTCATAAAATGCCAAGGGTGTGGAAAGGGCGCGAACAGTGATAAGCTGAGGTGCAGGTGAAGAAATGCGTCACGGTGGTACTGAAGAGAAAGACACGACAGCTACTGGTGACCGATTCAGCACAGAGTTTAAACTGGTGTCAGAGTCCAAAGTGTGTCCAAGATTCAGCAGCAAAGTTGGTCCAGATTGAAACAGGGAAAGTAAAGGGTACGTTATCTAAGGAGAAAGTGCTGAACTTGTTTGGGAACATGCTGAGTTTTAGGGGAAAGTGATGAAATGAATTCTAGACCATTGGGTTGAGTTCAAGTCTTGAGATATGAAAATCACCAGAGTAAAAGTAACAGACAAAACTTTCTGAAGGAGATGGTAGAGAGGAGTGGCATCAGACTCTGAGATTTTGCAAATCCTGGTAATGTGCTGTAGCATACCAAAGTACCTGGGAAGAATATACCTGACGTGCTGGAGGAACAGACTCATAGGGTGATGGACATAACTGTGGGTGCTTACAAGACTCCCCCCAGAGCCTATGATATTAAATGGTTGCATATCCACTGTTTCCTTTCTTTTTTCAACTGGTATGTTCCCAACACTTCCCGGTTATCTTGGACCTCCAAACTTCAGATACTCCATGATGAAGAAATAATAAGGGGACACTGGAGATTATCTCCACTTGCTTACATCAAAATTTTATTTTTAAGTTTCATGCTGATTTCTATTTCCTTCAAGGCTATGGTTTTTCCAGTAGTTATGTATGGATGTGAGAGTTGGACTGTAAAGAAGGTTGAGCGCTGAAGAATCGATGCTTTTGAACTGTGGTGTTGGAGAAGACTCTTGAGAGTCCCTTGGACTGCAAGGAGATCCAACCAGTGCATTCTGAAGGAGATCGGCCCTGGGATTTCTTTGGAAGGAATGATGCTAAAGCTGAAGCTCCAGTACTTTGGCCACCTCATGCGAAGAGTTGACTCATTGGAAAAGACTGTGATGCTGGGAGGGATTGAGGGCAGGAGGAGAAGGGGACGACAGAGGATGAGATGGCTGGACGGCATCACTGACAAGATGGGCGTGAGTCTGGGTGGACTCCAGGAGTTGGTGATGGACAGGGAGGCCTGGCGTGCTGCTATTCATGGGGTCGCAAAGAGTCGGACACGACTGAGCGACTGAACTGAACTGAACTGAACTGATGTTGATAATAAATCCATATGAAAACAAATATAAGGTCCAAGATTTCATTTTCATCTGTCTTAGACTCTAACCAACTGAGGTGGTCTATCTCAACTAACCTAACATTTACCTTTTTACATCCTCAGTTGCTTGGTAGTTTACAGTGGTTGATGAATGTTCAGGAGGGGACAAATGAGAAAATAAATGAGCAGAAAATCAAATATTTGTGAAAACACTCATAGCTGTGGAGGTGAAAAGGGAGCATAAATCAATGAAGGAAATGGAAAAAAATCATACTATCTTCACAGACTGTGGTAATAGCACCTTCTCAATTTTATCCCGTCTATGGATCACGTTACTTTCTTGGCCTCCAAAATCACTGTGAATGGTGACTTCAGCCATGACATTAAAAGATGTTTGCTCTTGGAAGGAAAGCTATGATATACCTAGAGAGCATATTAAAAAGCAAGGTCATCTCAGCTGACAAAGGTCCATCTAGTGAAAACTATGGTTTTTCCTGTGGTCGTGTATGGATGTGAGAGTTGGATCATGAGGAAGGCTGAGAGCTGAAGAATCGATGCTTTCGAACTGTGGTGCTGGAGAAGACTTTTGAGAGTCCCTTGGACTGCAAGGAGATCCAACCAGTCAATCCTAAAGGAAATCAACCTCGAATATTCATTGACAGGACTGATGCTGAAGCCGAAGCTCTAGTACTTTGGCCACCTGATTGCAAAGAACTGACTCATTGGAAAAGACCTTGATGTTGGGAAAGATTGAAGGCAGCAGAAGGGGGAGACAGAGGATGAGATGGTCAGATAGCATCACTGACTCAATGGATGTAATTTCACCAAACTCTGGGAGACAGTGAAGGATGGGGAAGCCTGATGTGAGCAGTCCATGAGGTCACAAAGAGTTGAACACGACTTGGTGACTGAACAACAACATGAATCATGGGGGATCTTGGTGAAGCCAGAGATTCCACAATTTTGACAGTTTTTCCACCAGCCAGACATTCCACAATTCTCAGAACTTGAGGTTCCACCAAGAAGCATGCCTCAAATAATAAGGCTTTAAATGATTGTTCTACACATGCATGCCCCTGAAAAAAAAAAAGATGCATGAGAGATGCCCATAGCTCAGCATGAATTCAATATTCTCTGGATTAAAAAAAAGCAACACTGTAGATTCAAGTGGTAGAAGGAAGGAAGGAAGCATATTAATTGATATGATAGAAGAAAGAACAAGTTTATGTAATTTTACAGAGGCATAAAAGTCATTTCTAAAGCTCTAGTTTATTAAGAAATGCGGTTCAATGGTGGTTGTGATCTATTATTTGCCTCCTATGTTATTTCAGGTAGTTATAATTATTCACACATCACCACACGCCACTCAGCTGCTCACTTCTGAGTATTTGCCACTCACTTCCTGAGAGTTACATCATTTCCTTCCTCAGACCATTTCTCTCCCCGGTAATATTTTATTGAATTGCTATTAACCTTCACCAGGGGCAATTATTCGTTTCTTCTGACTTCCTTATTCATTTTCTCTTTTGTGTTCTCTGTTCAGATGTAATTTTGAGCTTGTTCATTAGCTTTGTGAAATTGTGGAAAGAAAGTATCTGACGGAAATCACACACAGAGAGAGAAAAGAGTTTGAGTCAAGGTTTCATTAACACTATACAAGGAAGGGTGCTATTTTATACCTTAACTTACTGTGGATAGGAAACAAGTCCTTCTTCAAGAAGACCACCAACTAAGCAGCTTACACTAGTAGGATAGGAGAAAAGAAACTTCTCCACAACTCTACCCTTCGAAAGATAAACCTGTTCAACAGGTGAGAAATGAAATAATACGTCACCAGATAAAGAAAATGATTATGGTTCCATACGTACTTAGATGAGTTCACATAGATAATTGTTATCAGGCTTATAAGGTCATAGATATTAAATGCTTAATGGAACACATGAAAGAGAAAATATAAAGCCTTTTAGATCATGACAATTTCCATAGCTTTAGCAAAGTATACAACAGAGGTAGTGAACATTCAATTATCTTCTCCTAAAAATTTATTATAGGAAACAATGGAAATGGTGTCAGACTTTATTTTCTGGGGCTTCAAAATCACTGCAGATGGTGATTGCAGCCATGAAATTAAAAGATGCTTACTGCTTGGAAGGAAAGTTATGACCAACCTAGATAGCATATTCAAAAGCAGAGACATTACTTTGCTAACAAAGTCCGTCTAGTCAAGGCTATGGTTTTTCCAGTGGTCATGTATGGATGGACTGTATGGATGGACTGTATGGTTGGACTGTGAAGAAAGCTGAGCACCAAAGAATTGATGCTTTTGAACTGTGGTGTTGGAGAATACTCTTGAGAGTCCCTTGGACTACAAGGAGATCCAACCAGTCCATCCTAAAGGACATCAGTCCTGGGTGTTCATTGGAAGAACTGGTGCTGAAGTTGAAACTCCAATACTTTGGCTACCTCATGTGAAGAGTTGACTAACTGGAAAAGACCCTGATTCTGGGAGGGATTAGGGGCAGGAGGAGAAGGGGACGACAGAGGATGAGATGGCTGGATGGCATCACCAACTCCATGGACATGAGTTTGGGAACTCTGGGAGTTAGTGATGGACAGGGAGTCCTGGCATGCTGCGATCCATGGAATCACAAAGAGTCGGACATGACTGAGCGACTGAACTGAACTAAACTGAAGAATTTATTTAAGGTAAAGTCTAAAGCCTGAATTGTGAGCTGGAGCACACATTTGGATGAAGCACAAGCTGGAATCAAGGTTGCCAGGAGAAATATCAATAAACTCAGATATGCAGATGACACCACCCTTATGGCAGAAAGTGAAAGGATCTAAAGGAGCCTCTTGATGAAGGAGAAAGAGGAGAGTGAAAAAGTTGGCTTAAAACTCAACATTCAAAAAGCAAAGATCATGGCATCTAGTTCCAACACTTCATGGGAAATAGATGGGGAAACAATGGAAACAGTGACAGACTTTATATTCCTGGGCTCCAAAATCACTGCAGATGGTGCGGTNAGGATCTAAAGGAGCCTCTTGATGAAGGAGAAAGAGGAGAGTGAAAAAGTTGGCTTAAAACTCAACATTCAAAAAGCAAAGATCATGGCATCTAGTTCCAACACTTCATGGGAAATAGATGGGGAAACAATGGAAACAGTGACAGACTTTATATTCCTGGGCTCCAAAATCACTGCAGATGGTGCGGTGCCTGCAGCTATGAAATTAAAAGATGCTTGCTCCTGGAATAAAAGCTATGAGAAACCTAGATAGTGTATTCAAAAGCAGAGACGTTACTTTGCTGACAAAGGTCCTTCTAGTCAAAACTATGTTTTTTTCAGTAGTCATGTGTGGATGCGAGAGTTGGACCATAAAGAAGGCTGAGTGCTGGAGAACTGATGGTTTTGAACTGTGGTGTTGGACACTGGACAGAAGGGAGATAAAACTTGTCAATCCTAAAGGAAATCTATCCTGAATATTCATTGGAAAGACTGATGCTGAAGCTCCAATACTTTGGCCAACTGATGTGAAGAGGCGACTCATTAGAAAAGACCCTGATGCTAGGAAAGATTGAAGGCAGGAGGATAAGGGGGATGAGAGAGGATGAGATGGTTGGATGGCATCACTGATTCAAGGAACATGAGTTTGAGCAAACTCCAGGAGATGGTGAAGGACTGAGAAGCCTGGCGACTGCAGTCCATGGGGTTGCAAATATTCCGACATGAATGAGCGACTGAAGCAAAACGCCTGAAATGGTACTCAAGACTCATTTTGATCTGATCTCTGCACAACCATGTGACTTCTGCTCTTAACCTTGGCCTCCAGTGGTGACAAAGCATTTATAGTTCTCTAGATCTTATACCTCCACTGCACACAGGTCTGCAATATCCTTCCTTCTCTTATCTGCCTATTAAATTTCTCTTCTTTCTTCAAGATACCATTTGAGAACAACTATTTTTGCGATGTATTGTCCAAAGACCTCAGGGAAAATCAACTACTTCTTCCACTTTGATTTATCAGTTAAGTTCAGTTCAGTCGCTCAGTCGTGTCCTACTCTTTGTGACCCCATGAATCGCAGCACCCCAGGCCTCCTTGTCCATCACCATCTCCCAAAGTTCACTCAAACTCACGTCCATCAAGTAGGTGATGCCATCCAGACATCTCATCCTCTGTTGCCCCTTTTCCTCCTGCCCCCAATCCCTCCCAGCATCAGGGTCTTTTCCAATGAGTCAACTCTTCACATG
>SJYA01014624.1:0-10055 GCA_006410615.1 Neotragus moschatus
GAAGCCAGATAGTCCTGTGTACAAAGTATAAAGCTCTACTGCACTGCAGTTTTTCTGGCTGGCAGACTTCAGCTGGTATCTTCTCAGTCTTCCCCGTGGGTGACAACATCTTGTTCATTTCAGTATCTCTGGCATCAAGCAGCAGTTCAGGACCTCCTTGAGTGAATGCCACGTCCTACCACTCAGCTTCTGAACCAGGCCCTTCAACCTCTCCACCTGCAATCTCCCTACAGCAATGGGAATCTCAGGTTCTTTCCTGTCTTAACATTCTTCATTCTCTCTGTGTGAGAGAAACAGGTTTGCATCAAGAGATCAGTGTTGTGCCCCTGCAAGTCATCCTAGGTGCTGTCCTGGTCACGTTGCTGATCCTTGGAGGTGGACTGTATCTTTGGAAGACATGTGGTAGTTCAGTTCAGTCTCTCAGTCATGTCTGACTCTTTGCGACCCCATGGACTTCAGCACGCCAGGCCTCGCTGGCCATTAGCAACTCTGGGAGATTACCCAAACTAATTTCCATTGAGTCGACGATGCCATCAAAACATTTTATCCTCTGTTGTTCCCTTCTCCTCCTCTCAATCTTTCCCAGCGTCACGACCTTTTCAAATGAGTCAGCTCTTCACATCAGGTGGCCAAAGTATTGAAATTTCAGCTTCAAAATCAGTCCTACCAATGAACACCCAGAACTAATCTCTTTAGGATGGACTGGTTGGATCTCCTTGCAGTCCAAGGGACTCTCAAGAGTCTTCTCCAACACCACAGTTCAAAAGCATCAATTCTTTGGCACTCAGCCTTCTTCACAGTCCAACTCTCACATCCATACATGACTATTGGAAAAACCATAGCCTTGACTAGACAGACCTTTGTTGGCAAAGTAATATCTCTGCTTTTTAATATGCTGTCTAGTTTGGCCATAACTTTCCTTCCAAAGAGTAAGCCTCTTTTAATTTCATGGCTGCAATCACCATCTGCAGTGATTTTGGAGTCCAAAAATATAAAGTCAACCACTATGTCCACTGTTTCCCCATCTATTTGCCATGAAGTGATGGGACCAGATGCCAATCTTAATTTTCTGAATGTTGAGCTTTAAGCCAACTTTTTCACTCTCCTCTTTCATTCTCATCAAGAGGCTCTTCAGTTCCTCTTCACTTTCTGCAATAAGAGCGGTGTCATATGCATATCTGAGGTTATTGATATTTCTCTTGGCAATCTTGATTCCAACTTGTGCTTCTTCTAGTCCAGTGTTTATCATGATGTACTCTGCATATAAGTTAAAGAACCAGGGTGACAATATACAGCCTTGACATACTCCTTTTCCTATTTGGGACCAGTCTGTTGTTCCATGTCCAGTTCTAACTGCTGCTTCCTGATCTGTATACAGATTTTTCAAGAGGCAGGTCAGGTGGTCTGGTATTCCCATCAGGGGAAAGAAGACAGCTTGGACCAGAGGTAAGACTGCCATAGAAGTAAGATTGTCATAGAGGATCTTCCTTTGATTTATGTCACTAAGTATTCTCCCTATGTTTTCCTCTAAGATTTTTATAGTTTCTGGTCTTACATTTAGATTTTTAATCCATTTTGAGTTTATCTTTATGTATGGTATTTTGAAGTGTTCTAATTTCTTTCTTTTACATGTAGCTGCCCAGTTTTCCCAGCACCATTTATTGAAGAGGCTGTCTTTGCCCCATTGTATATTCTTGCCTCTTTTGTCAAAATAAGGTACCCATAGATGCATGGGTTTATTTCTGGGCTTTCTATCTTGTTCCATTGGTTTATATTTCCATTGGTACTGTTTTTGTGCCAGTACCATACAGTCTTCATGACTGTGACTTTGTAGTATAATCTGAAGTCAGGGACGTTGATTTCTCCTGCTCCATTCTTCTTTCTCAAGACTGCTTTGACTATTCGGGGTCTTTTCTGTTTCCATATGAATGTGAAGATTTTTGTTTTAGTTCTGTGAAAAATGTCATTGGTAATTTGATAGGAATCACATTAAATCTGTAGACTGTGTTTGGTACTACAGTAATTTTCACAATATTCATTCTTCCTGTCCAGGGACATTGAATATCTTTCCATCTGTTTATGTCATCTTTGATTTCTTTCGTTAGTGTCTTATACTTTTCTGTGTAGTTATTTTGTCTCCTTAGGTAAGTTTATTCCTAGATACTTAATTCTTTTTATTGCAATCGTGAAAGGGATTGGTTCCTTAATTTCTCTTTCTGATTTTCCATTGTTAGTATAGAGAAATGCAAATGATTTCTGTGTACTGATTTTGTATCCTGCAACTTTGCTAAATTCACTGATTAGCTCTAGTAATTTTCTGATACTATCTTTAGGGATTTCTATGTACTGTATCATGTCATCTGCAAACAGTGAGAGCTTTACATCTTCTTTTCCAATCTGATTCTTTTATTTCTTCTCTGATTGCTGTAGCTAGGCCTTCCAGAACTATGCTGAATAATAGTGGTGAAAGTGGACACCCTTGTCTTATTCCTGACCTTAGAGGTAATGCTTTCAATTTTTCACCATTAAGAATAATGTTTGCTGTAGGCTTATCATATATGGCCTTTACTATGTTGAGGTAGGTTCCTCCTATGCCCATTTTTTGAAAGCTTTTAATCATAAATGGGCGCTGAATTTTGTCAAATCTTTTTCTGAGTCTATTGAGATGATTATATGGTTTTTATCTTTCAGTTTGTTAATATGTGTATCTCATTGATTTATTTGTATATATTGAATAATTCTTGCATTCTTGGAATAAACCCAATTTGATCAAGGTGTATGAGCTTTTTGATGTGTTGCTGAATTCTGTTTGCTAAACTTTTGTTGAGGAGTTTTGCATCTATGATCATCAGTGATACTGGCCTGTCATTTTCTTTTTTGTATGTTGTCTTTGTCTGGTTTTGGTACCAGGGTGATTGGGCCTCATAGAATGAGTTTGGAAGAATTCCTTCTTCTGCAATTTTTGGAAAGAGTTTTAGAAGGATAGGCATTAATTCTTCTCTAAATGTTTGATAGAATTCTCCTGTGAGGCCATTGGTCCTGGGCTTTTGTTTTTGGGGAGATCTTTTATCAAAGCTTCAACTTCAGCGCTTGTAATTGTGTTGTTCATAATTTCTATTTCTTCCTGGTTCAGTCTTGGGAAGATTGAGTTTTTCTAAGAATCTACCCATTTCTTCCAGGTTATCCATTTTATTGCCATATTGTTGTTCATAATAGTCTCTTGTAATCCTTCATATTTCTGCATTCTCTGTTGCAACCTCTCCTTTTTCATTTCTAAAT
Source organism: Neotragus moschatus (assembly GCA_006410615.1). Classification (NCBI taxonomy): domain Eukaryota; kingdom Metazoa; phylum Chordata; class Mammalia; order Artiodactyla; family Bovidae; genus Neotragus; species Neotragus moschatus. Next base: position 3,280 of record SJYA01014624.1, read on the forward strand.
TTGTTGGTTTGATTCTTCTCTCCTTTTTCTTGAATAGTCTGGCTAAATGTTTGCCAATTTTGTTTATCTTCTCAAAAAAAACAGCTTTTAGTTTTATTCATCTTTACTATTGTTTCTTTCATTTCTTTTTCATTTATGACTTCTTTCTTTCTACTAATTTTGAGGGTGTTTCTGTTCTTCTTTTTCCAGTTGTTTTAGATGTAAAGTTAGGTTGTCTAGTCAATCTTTTTCTTGTTTCTTGAGGTAGGATTGTATTGCTATAAACTTCCATCTTAGAATGGCTTTTGCTACATCCCATAGGTTTTGAGTTTTTGTGTTTTCATTGTCATTTCTGGAAATTTCTGTCATTTCTGGAAAATTTTTGACTTTCCTTTTGATTTCTTCAGTAACCTGTTGGTTATTCAGAAATGTGCTGTTTAGTCTCCACGTGTTTGTGTTTCTTACACTTCTTTATTATAATTGATATCTAGTTTCTTAGCATTGTGGTCAGAGAAGATGCTTGATACAATTTCAATTTTCTTAAATTTACTGAGATTTGATTTGTGACCCAAGATGTGGTCTATCCTGAAAAATATTTCTTTTGGACTGAGAAGGTGTATTCTTCTTTATTTCTATGAGTGTCCTGAAGATATCAATGAGATCCATCTCATCTAATGTAACATTTAAGACTTGTGTTTCCTTATTAATTTTCTGTTTTGATGATCTGTTCATTGGTGTGAATGGGGTGTTATTCACCCCATTATTATTGTGTTACTCTCAGTTTCTCCTTTTATGTCTATTAGTGTTTGTCTTATGTATTGAGGTGCTCCTATGTTGGGTGCATAGATATTTACAATTGTTATGTCTTCCTCTTGGACTGATCCCTTGATCATTATGTAGTGCCCTTTTTTATCTCTTATAAACTTCTTTATTTTAAGGTCTATTTTGTCTGATAAGAGGATTGCTACACCAGCCTTCTTTTGCATTCCTTTTGCATGGAGTATAATTTTCCATCTTCTCACTTTCAGTCTATATGTGTCTTTAGGTCTGAAGTGGGTTACTTGTAGATAGTATATATATATAGATCTTGTTTTTGTACCCATCCAGCCATTCTGTGTCTTTTGATGGGAGCATTTAATCTATTTACGTTTAAAGTAATTATTGATATATATGTCCCTATTGCCATTTTCTTAACTGTTTGGGTTTGACTTTGTAGATTTTTTTTTCCTGTTGTATTTCTTGACTATATAAGTCCCTTTAACTTTTGTTGTAAAGCTGGTATGGTGGTACTGAAAGCTGTTAACTTTTGATCGTCTGAAAAGCTTTTTATTTCTCCTTCAATTTTGAATGAGATTCTTGCCGGGTACTGTAATCTTGGTTGTAGATTTTTCCTTTTGAATGCTTTAAATATATCCTGCCATTCCTTCTGGCCTGCAGAGTTTCTGCTGAAAGATAAGTTGTTAAACGTATGGGGTTTCCCTTGTATGTTACTTGTTGCTTCTCTCTTGCTGCTTTTTAATATTCTTTCTTTGTGTTTAGTCTTTGTTGGTTTGATTAGTATGTGTCTTGGCATATTTCGCCTTGGATTTATCCTGTATGGGACTCTTTGTGTCTCTTGGACTTAATTGACTATTTCCTTTTCCATGTTGGGGAAATTTTCAACTATAATCCCTTCAAAAATTTCCTCATACCCTTTCTTTTTCTCTTCTTCTTCTGGGACCCCTATAATTCGAATGTTGGTGTCTTTGATATGGTCTCAGAGGTCCCTGAGACTGTCCTCAGCTTTTTTCATTCTTTTTACTTTACTCTGTCCTTCAGAAGTTATTTCCACCATTTTTTCTTCCAGCTCACTGATTCATTCTTCTGCTTCAGATATTCTGCTACTCATTACTTCCAGAGTATTTTTAACTTCAGTAATCATGTTGTTATCTCTGTATGTTTATTCTTTAATTATTCTAGGTCTTTGTTAATTGATTCTTGTATTTTCTCCATTTTGTTTTCAAGATTTTGATCATCCTTACTAACATTATTCTGAATTCTTTTTCTGATAGTTTGCCTATTTCCTCTTCATTTATTTGGACTTCTGTGTTTGTCTCTTCATTTGTGCAGTATTTCCCTGCATTTTCATTAACTTGCTGTTTTGGAAGTCTCCTTTCCCCAGGCTTCAATGAAAGTGGAATTCTTTCCTTGAAGAAGGTTGAATTCTTTCTTCCTTTTGTTTTCTGCCCTCCTAAGGTTGGTCCAGTGGTTTGTGTGAGCTTCATATAGGGTGAGATTTGTGCTGAGTTTTTGTTTCTTTCTTTTTGCTCTGATGGGCCTGGCTGAGTGAGGTAGTAATCCTGTCTACTGATGATTGGGTTTGTATTTTTGTTTTGTTTGTTGTTTAGATGAGGCATCCTACACAGGGTGCTACTGGTGGTTGGGTAATACTGGGTCTTGTATTCAAGTGGCTTCCTTTGTGTGAGTTCTCAATTCGCTACTCCCTAGGGTTAGTTCTCTGGTAGTCTGTGGTGTTGGAGTCAGTGCTCCCACTCCAAAGGCTCAGGGCTAAATCTCTGGTCAGAAACGAAGATTCCACACGTAGCTTGCTATGGAATCAAGTGAGATTAAAAAAAATATCCAAAAGCAAGAAACCAAAAATGAGCCCCAGACAAATGGCAGTTACAAAATCAGGCAAACAATAATTAAAGTAATGAAATATACACATACACACATACACCCATGAGCAAAGTGAAGACAGTCCAACAAAAATCAAGTACAGTAGACTGACCTGCAAACAAAAGAAATCAAAAATTATATTAACCAGTTAAGAACAAAAATAACATAAGCACAGAGTGGAAAATAATACTAAAGCAAGGTGCCAAGTGGGGAATAAAGCAATGAAAACAAATCTAACAAATATGTTGAGAGGAAAGGAAGGAAAGAATAGATATGCAAAGTTAAATACAGGTAGATGAAAAAAAATATATGCATTAAAGATTAACTGAAAGGGGGAAAGAACAATAGGAAAGGCAAACAAAAGAATAAATGTATTAAAAAAAACATAAGGTTTTAAAAAAATGTGTTTAAGAGAAAAGGAAAAAAAAAAAGAGGAAAACTCCACAAAACACAAAAGCCCAACATACAGGTAGAGGTTTGTGATAACAATATAAAATGTGACTAAGGGGAAAAAACAAAAAAGCTCAAAAGCTTAACTGGATTTCTTAGTGCCAATAAGATCAACAAATACAGTGGCGGGGGAGAGAGAAAAAATTTTAAAAATCCAAAAGAATCTACAGAACAAGTCAAAAACTAAAAATAATAAATGTTTTTCTTAAGTCACTGCTCTCAAGGTCCTTTCCCTGGATTGTGATTGGGAGTCACAATCCACCTTACCTCCTTAGGATGCCTTCCAACATAGTGCTGATCTCTGGACCTGTTGTGGGGGCAGCTCAGATTCTAATCTGGTCCTACTCCTATGTGTTCTTGCTTCCAATGTCCACAGCTATCAGAGCTAGTGCATTTTCTTTTGTGGAAGCCCTCAGTGGCCTTTAATATTCCATAGACACAGAGTCTGCTTAATTGATCATGTGGATTTAATCTGCAGCTTGTACAGCTAGTGGGAAGGTTCTGGGTCTTCCTCCTTAGCCACATTGCCCCTGGGTTTTAATTGTGGTTTTATTTCCACCTCTACATGTGGGTCACCACTGAGGTTTAGTTCCTGAGTCTGCCCTGGAGGGCTTGGCTTTGCCTATGTGAGAACCAGGTGTGGAGGTGGTACAGCTGCTTGGGCTGCAGGGGTTCTGGAAGCACCAGGTACTCGGGGACTGGCATCTAGGGAAGCAGGAAATATAGTGCTCTAGAAGGGTATGGCAACCAGTATTGGCCAATATGCTCCAGTATTCTTGCTTCGAGAACCCCCTCTCTGAAGGAGAAGCCTGGCAGGCCACAGTCTACAGGGTCATGAAGATTTAGACATGACTGAAGTGACACTGCATGCATAGATGCAAGACTTTTTTCCCTGTGGCAGCTCTGCCCCAGTGAGAATTGAGCATGAAAGTGGCACAGCTATTTGTTTTGCAGANCGAGAACCCCCTCTCTGAAGGAGAAGCCTGGCAGGCCACAGTCTACAGGGTCATGAAGATTTAGACATGACTGAAGTGACACTGCATGCATAGATGCAAGACTTTTTTCCCTGTGGCAGCTCTGCCCCAGTGAGAATTGAGCATGAAAGTGGCACAGCTATTTGTTTTGCAGAGACCCTGGCAACGCCAAGTGTGCAGGGATACAGACTGCTTCTGCTGCAGGAGTTATGCCCCTATCAGTGTCTTTTTACAAGCNATGTTTATTCTTTAATTATTCTAGGTCTTTGTTAATTGATTCTTGTATTTTCTCCATTTTGTTTTCAAGGTTTTGATCATCTTTACTAACATTATTCTGAATTATTTTTCTGATAATTTGCCTATTTCCTCTTCATTTATATGGACTTCTGTGTTTGTCCCTTCATTTGTGCAGTATTTCCCTGCATTTTCATTAACTTACTGTTTTGGAGGTCTCCTTTTCCCAGGCTTCAAGGAAAGGGGAATTCTTTCCTTGAAGAAGGTTGAATTCTTTCTTCCTTTTGTTTTCTGCCCTCCTAAGGTTGGTCCAGTGGTTTGTGTGAGCTTCATATAGGGTGAGATTTGTACTGAGTTTTTGTTTCTTTCTTTTTGCTCTGATGAGCTTGGCTGAGTGAGGTAATAATTCTGTCTACTGATGATTGTGTTTGTATTTTTGTTTTGTTTGTTGTTTAGATGAGGCNCTTTTGTTTTCTGCCCTCCTAAGGTTGGTCCAGTGGTTTGTGTGAGCTTCATATAGGGTGAGATTTGTACTGAGTTTTTGTTTCTTTCTTTTTGCTCTGATGAGCTTGGCTGAGTGAGGTAATAATTCTGTCTACTGATGATTGTGTTTGTATTTTTGTTTTGTTTGTTGTTTAGATGAGGCATCCTACACAGGGTGCTACTGGTGGTTGGGTAATACTGGGTCTTGTATTCAAGTGGCTTCCTTTGTGTGAGTTCTCAATTCGCTACTCCCTAGGGTTAGTTCTCTGGTAGTCTGTGGTGTTAGAGTCAGTGCTCCCACTCCAAAGGCTCAGGGCTCAATCTCTAGTCAGAAACGAAGATTCCACACGTGGCTTGCTATGGAATCAAGTGAGATTTAAAAAAAATCCAAAAACAAGAAACCAAAAATGAGCCCCAGACAAATGGCAGTTACAAAATCAGGCAAACAGTAATTAAAGTAATGAAATATACACATATACACACACACCCATGAGCAAAGTGAAGACAGTCCAACAAAAATCAAGTACAGTAGATTGACCTGCAAGCAAAAGAAATCAAAAATTATATTTACCAGTTAAGAACAAAACTAACATAAGCACAAAGTGGAAAATAATACTAAAGCAAGGTGCCAAGTGGGGAATAAAGCAATGAAAAACAAATCTAACAAATATGTTGAGAGGAAAGGAAAGAAAGAATAGATATGCAAAGTTAAATACAGGTAGATGAAAAAAATTATATGCATTAAAGATTAACTGAAAGGGGGAAAGAACAATAGGAAAGGCAAACAAAAGAATAAATGTATAAAAAAATAACATTAGGTTTTAAAAAAATGTTTTTAAGAGAAAAGGAAAAAAAAGAGGAAAACTCCACAAAACAGCAAAAGCCCAACATATAGGTAGAGGTTTGTGATAACAATATAAAATGTGACTAAGGGGGAAAAACAAAAAAAGCTCAAAAGCTTAATTGGATTTCTTAGTGCCAGTAAGATCGACAAATACAGTGGTGGGGGAGAGAGAAAAAATTTTAAAAATCCAAAAGAATCTACAGAACAAGTCAAAAACTTAAAATAATAAATGTCTTTCTTAAGTCACTGCTGTCAGGGTCCTTTCCCTCGCTGGGAGTCACAATCCACCTTACCTCCTTAGGATGCCTTCCAACATAGTGCTGATCTCTGGACCTGTTGTGGGGGCAGCTCAGATTCTAATCTGGTCCTACTCCTATGTGTGCTTGCTTCCAATGTCCACAGCTATCAGAGCTAGTGCATTTTCTTTTGTGGAAGCTCTCAGTGGCCTTTCATATATTCCATAGACACAGAGTCTGCTTAATTGATCATGTGGATTTAATCTGCAGCTTGTACAGCTAGTGGGAAGGTTCTGGGTCTTCCTCCTTAGCCACATTGCCCCTGGGTTTCAATTGTGGTTTTATTTCCNAATCTGCAGCTTGTACAGCTAGTGGGAAGGTTCTGGGTCTTCCTCCTTAGCCACATTGCCCCTGGGTTTCAATTGTGGTTTTATTTCCACCTCTACATGTGGGTCACCCCTGAGGTTTAGTTCGTGAGACTGCCCTGGAGGGCTTGGCTTTGCCCATGTGAGAACCAGGTGTGGAGGTGGTGCAGCTGCTTGGGCTGCAGGGGTTCTGGAAGCACCAGGTACTCAGGGACTGGCAGCTAGGGAAGCAGGATATATAGTGCTCTAGAAGGGTATGGCAACCAGTATTGGCCAATATGCTCCAGTATTCTTGCTTGGAGAACACCCTCTCTGAAAGAGAAGCCTGGCAGGCCACAGTCTACAGGGTCATGAAGATTTAGATATGACTGAAGTGACACTGCATGCATAGATGCAAGTCTTTTTTTCCCTGTGGCAGCTCTGCCCCAGTGAGAATTGAGCATGAAAGTGGCACAGCTATTTGTCTTGCAGAGACCCTGGCAATGCCAAGTGTGCAGGGATACAGACTGCTTCTGCTGCAGGAGTTATGCCCCTATCAGTGTCTTTTTACAAG
>SJYA01014625.1:0-10324 GCA_006410615.1 Neotragus moschatus
GGCCGCCACCCCTGGGCTCAGGCGTGGGGTGGCTCCCCCCAACCACCGCCCCTGGCCTCGGACGCGGGGTGGCTCCTCTCGGCCGCCTGCACTTTGGTGTGCCACTGGCGGATACCGCCGGCGCTTTGGTGCGCTATATATGTATATATATATAATTCCAAGTTAGGGAGCATTTAGGCTTCATTCATCATGTTCTCCCAATGTTTGTTTCTGTAGGTACTTCTGTTTGTGAGGTTCTAGTTTGGTGGAGTTAGATTGGAATCTAGAGAAAAATGCTATATTGACTTTTCAGATGTTACTCCTTCATGATTTTAAGGGAACAGAAGCCAAGTTTAGTTGCAGGGGGGCAGTCTTAGAGTGCCCATATCTCATAGCTTTTGTTGTATATTTCAAGGCAAACATTTGTGGTCCCTTTTCCTAAGAAGCTAATACAAAAGTGACTGACAAATACATGCAAAGCAGTTGAGTTTAACTGGTGTGATATTTAAGTATAGAAGTATACATGTGAAGTATAGATAAAATCCAGAGGTAAAAAATGATGAGCAAGAAGCCTCCACTGAAGGTGTTTTGAAGGAAGACCAGCAGTGTTCTGAGACATAGTGGAGCCAGTCTCCATGGAGGAAGCAACGACACTGGTAAGGCAAGGAGAGAGAGAGTGACTCCAGCAGAAGCCCTGGACAGAAGTGGAGGGAACACGCCGATGCACCGTTCGGTGAGTCACGTAACCGTGGGCTCACCTTGTGCAGCAGTTGCTGGAGGAGGTAAAGGTTACATGGAGGTAAGGCTTATCGCTGGGGGAATTGGCAGTCCTTTGTAGGTGCTCAGGCAGTGCTCTTTGGGTGAATTGATAAATATACAATTCATTATCTGTGATTCCTCTGTCTTAGCGAATTGAGTATGGTGTAGATAGGAGGTGAGTACCCTAAAATTGCTCCCAACTTGTGGCAATTCCAAGTAACCCCTATAATTAAAAACCAGAACTTTCAAAATTATACTATTTTATGAGTTAAAATTTCAACAATACATGTTATTTTGAGATAAAGTACAATATCTTCCTTACACCATTCTTAATGAAAATATTGGATTATATAAACTAACCATATAGGGCATTGTGGGGATTTGAAATATACCCATAGTTTTTCTTTAAAGAAACTTCATTTTACCTTTATAGTTGATCTCAAGAAGTCATAATATCATTATCTAATTTTAATTCCAGTATTTGGAATTATATTTTTTGATATCCTTAGAGACACAGATCCTTTTACAGGCTCACAACAAATTCACTTTCTCACATAATTGGTCTGTGGAAAATCAGTACAAAACCTAGTAAGTCGATAAAATAAGTATCTTCTTAACTCGTGGTGTATAGTTTTTCTAGGTACTCTGTTTCTAGTTATTATGGTCTTGGGCATTTATTCGAGTCGTGGCTAGGCTGTTTCAGTGTTTGGGGGTCGCTGGCTATAGCGTGTCATGAACAGCTTCACCCAGGACAGGTGGTACCACTCTGCTCCAGGTGTTTATTCTCTGTCAGGTTGGGTTGGACATCTGACTGGACTTGTTCTCATAATAAAGGCTGAGAAGCAGAAAGGAAGCATGAGTGTACAAGGGCTTTTGCCTGTGTCCCAAATGCTGACATCCCCTCAGTCAAAACACACCACGTGACTGAAAGATAGTCCCAACTGCTGATGGGAGGACCTCAAAAGTCACATTGTGAAGGGCATGGGTGCAGAGAGGTTAAAGATTTGAGCTATTGATGCAAATGCAGTTGCTATTGTTCAGTTGCCCAGTTGTGTCCAACTCTCTGTGACCCCATGGACTGCAGCACGCCAGGCCTCCCTGTCCCTCACCATCTCCCAGAGTTTGCCCAAGTTCACGTTTATGCATCAGTGATGCCGTCCAGCCATCTCATCCTCTGATACCCTCTTCTCCTTCTTCCCTTGATCTTTCCCAGCATCAGGAACTTTCCCAGTGAGTTGGCTGTTCGTATCAGGTGGCCGAAATACTGGAGCTTCAGTTTCAGCATCAGTCCAATAACCTCCCACAAATTGCAGGGCATTTACTGACACTTAAGGCCTTGTAAATAATCACCAAGGTTTCCTGGAGAAGAATAACTGAGCTTCTATCATTCCAGCTTGACTAATGGATCTCAGACTTACCAGCCCTCATTTTTTCATGAGACAATTCCTTAAAATAAATTTGTGTGTGTATGTATGTGTGTGTCCTGTTGATTCTGTTTTCCTGGAGCACACTGACAGACATAGGACCAACCCACTTAGGTATCTATTTTTCAAGACATTCACTAGAGTCAATTACCTGGTATACAAACTACACAGTCTCTAAAACTGTGTGATCTTGTGTTTGAATCCTGAACACTCCACCAACAAACTACAGGGCGACAGACAGGTCACAAACTCCTGGGACCTATTTCCTACATGAATAAAATGGGGATATAATTCTTCCCCACAGGGTTCTTTTTCATTAAATAAAAATAAATGAATATAATATATACAAATGTGGTTAGGACTGTTCTTGGGGTTCAAGAATTCCTTGTTTCCTAATCTGGGTTTAAAATTTGCTCTAACTTGAGTTTAACGTTCAGAGCTATGGTTTTTCTAGTAGTCATGTATGGATGTGAGAATTGGATCGTAAAGAAAGCTGAGCACCAAAGAACTGATGCTTCTGAACTGTGGTGTTGGAAAAGACTCTTGAGAGTCCCTTGGACAGCAAGGAGATCCAGCCAGTCAATCCTAAAGGAAATCAGTCCTGAATATTCGTTGGAAGGACTGATGCTGAAGCTAAAACTTCAATACTTTGGCCACCTGCTGTGAAGAATTGACTCACTGGAAAAGACTCTGATGCTGGGAAAGATTGAAGGTGGGAGGAGAAGGAGACGACAGAGGATGAGATGGTTGGATGGCATCAACGACTCGATGGACATGAGTTTGAGTAAGCTCCAGCAGTTGGTGATGGCGAGGGAAGTCTGGTGTGCTGCAGTCCATGGGGTCACCAAGAATTGGACATAGCGACTGAGCTGAATGGAACTGAGTTCAGCATGTAAAATCTCTGCATTCGGTGCTTGGAAAGTCAGGGCTCAAGATGCAAAGGACAATGCATGGGAGGGCTGATGCTTTACATTCATGTGATGCAAAACCTAAAATCCGGACAGTCTTCATTCCACGATACGACAGGATCGGTCTCCAGCATATGGAATTAAAAGAAAGCATGTGTTGAAGTTATTTTACTCCAGAATTCTCGAAAATGTTTTTCAAATAATGGAATGGGATTGCTCTCAAAAAGTCACTGCCATCTATGGGGTAATTAATATGCATATTAGGCATTCTAAATATATATTTCATCAAATGGTAACATACATCCCCTGGGGCACTGGATGCATATGCACTCACCCAGCTGGAACGCCTGTGGAAGCTACTAGAGTCTCTGTGGTGGTTGAGGCTGCGCTGAAAGACTCTGGAAATGCAGCTAAGTATGTGGAAATCAGGTCAACAAAATAAAATATCTTCTCAGTTCCTGGGGAAGAAGTGGCTTGGCCAATAGGACAGGAGAGAAAAGAGTATTAAAGAGGAGATGAAAGTTCATTATTGCCTCGTGTTTTATTTTGGGATTGATTTCTGAGAATGGTGATGACTCTGAAGTCAGAGAGGGGAGGACTGGCCATGTCCAGGGAGCAGCAAAGCTTGTGAGACCTGACCAGGCTGTAGCTGTAGACGCAGTGTCTACACACATACCTCATAAAGAAGGTATTCCTTCATCCCAGCAAAGACTACTACCAGTCAGAGTCCCAGAAGTGGCCTGGCGTCAAGTCACTGTAAACACAGAAAATTGCCCTGATGTTAAGGACTCTGACTTAAAATCTCAGCCTGTGTACGTGCTTAGTTGCTGAGTAGTGTCTGACTCTTTATGACACTTTGGACTGTAGTTTGCCAGACTCCTTTGTCCCTGGGATTTTTCAGACAGGAATTCTAGAGTAGTTTGCCATTTCTTCCTCCAGAGGATCTTCCTGACCCAGGAATCAAACCCTAGTCTGCTGCATCTTCTGCATTGCAAGCAGAGTCTTTACTTGCTGAGCCATGGGAGAAGCCCTATAGTTCAGTTCAATCCCAAGCCCTGCCCAGTGCCAAGTCATCACATGGGCTAGAGACAAGGTCTCTGAGACTTGGTTTCCTCAAATATAACACAAGTGTACTTATCACAGCAATCAATGATATCAGTGCCAAACCACGGTGCATGTACCAAGGTATCCCAGTGACATGAGGGAGGGCAAATTTTGGAAGTGTAAGAGTATCACTTCTGGGCAAATACACCAATCCTGGATTCATTGCTGTTTGGCAGGTAGCTATTAAAATGTAGTTTGGATATGGACAAATAAAAGTGGGAAGACCTTGGGCAGAGAGGACCATACCTCAAGGTTAAGGATTGAATTCTGTCTAGAGTTGGAAGTGATATTTTCTGATGAGCAAGATGGAACGGGGGGCAGGGGGTAAAAAATGTGAATGGCCTGAGAAGTGAGACAGGGCTGAGCCCCTGGAGCATAGAAGTTTTAGCTGCATTCTTGAGAGGCATCAGAGCAGTTTTGCGCCACCTCCACACCCCTGGACCTGACTAGTGTCCCGCCCATGTTGGGGTCCAGTTGAAATGATGAGGGCCTCTACTCAGATACTGCAGAAAATAGATGGAGTGCATGGTTGGTGAAAGACTAGCAAGATTGGCAAGAATATTAAGTATAAAGAGAGAGGGTCAAGAACACTTGCCCACTGCCTTGGAGAGCACACAGTGTGGGAGGGAGGAGTGGGCTTGGGAGGGTCTGGCTTGAATGGGAGCCATCCTCGTGGGGCAGAGGACCTGGATGCAAAACCACACTGCCTTTTCCTCAAAGATGAATTTATTAAACTTTCCCTGAGCCCCTGATGTTGTGGGTAGAGTTTATGCACATGCCATTTCATACCAGAAGGAAGTGCTATACTCAGAATATACTCTTGAAGGTTAAGCAAGTCCTTAAAATCATTAACAATACTTTTCTCTACCTGCATAGCTTTAAATGATTCAGTTGACTTAATTTCATAGCACTTCAGTTTCTCCTTCTGTAAAACTGGGGTACTGGAAAAACATCTCACTGTACTGAAGTCAAGAGTTTGGGGAATCAAGTCTAGATGTATAGCCAGCTATGTCTCGGTCACTGATTGCAACAAATTACCCACAAACATAGTGGCTTGAAATGATATTTATTATTGTTCTCAATTCTATAGGGCAGCTGGGTAGCTCTTTGAGTCTCAGCTGGGCTCATTCAAGCATCAGTTGTCAGCTGCAGTTTGGGGTCAGCCAGCTGTCAGCTGGTTCAGGATGGCCTCAGTCAGGACAACTGGGGCAGCCTGGCTCTGGGCAACACTTTCCTCACCCTAGCAGGCTGGCCTGGCCATGCTTTCACAGCAATTGCAGAGAAGGAAGAGAGGAAGCCAAAGAGAGCAAAGATTTTTTGAAATGTCTGGGCTTGCTTCTAATTTCCTCTTGTCCAAAATGGATCATGAATGAGTCCTAAAGCCTGAATCTAGAAGTGAGGCAGACCATCATCCCACTGACCACAGTGATGATGCAAAGTACCTGGATGACTGAGGCAGGGCAGAAGTGCGTCTTTTGCAGTCAGTCTACCACTGTGACTCTGAGCAAGTTCCTCCCCCCGACCCCAACCCAATTCCCTCCATCTCCACCTTCACAACAGTGTGCCAAGCCCTGGTGCTCCACTATTGAAAACATGCCTGTGATAAGGGCCGTAGATATTGAGGGCATTGTTTTTCTGATTCTTCTACTTAGGACAGACAGTTGGTTTATTTCTTTATTCTCTTACTCTTCATATCTTTGGTTTAGAAAGCAGAATTCAAACTGAAATTATGCTAGCCAAAGTCTTGTCCAAGTAGGGAGTAAAAGGGATTTTATAAGACAATATGATAAAACCAAGTTTTTGTGTGTAAGTATGTTTATGTCCGGATGTGTGGCTCTGAGCTTTGCAGGGGCTTGTATTAGCGTCTTCTGCGTGTGGATGTGTGTGGATGTGTGTCATATGCCACAAATTACTGATGTCTTTTATCTCTCCCTTTATGTGAGTGACTATGAATCAATGGACATTGCAATGCAGCTGTCAGCATCTTCATCTGGTAAACAAAGCCATATTTTGGAACTATGGCATGACGTAACTGAAGGCTATGTTTGCATATGTACAAAACCAAACCCCTCTTCTGACCATAGACATGAGACACTATTTGCAAAATTAAAAACATAAATTGCATGATCAACCACAGTGAGTTACATTTAATAAGTCCTTGGCTGGTGCCAGAAATATTATAGCTGACTAATAATAATGAAAGAAGCATCTCTGAACTAAATCTCTGAGCAGTTGCCAAGTTTGGAGTTCCTGTCTCACAAGTGTCCATTTGTTTCAACAGTTTGGTAGCTCTGGGAGGGTCTGACCATTTATGAGCATCAACTTGGGGATGAGAACTCAGCTTTGGATTGCTGTGTTCACCTCCAGGGATGCTGTATTCATGGAACTAGAAATGGCTTGCACTCTGACAGCAGGCAGACCGGGGGCAATTTCAACACTTCATTAGCTCTGTGACTTTGGACCTTCTTGAGGTTTAGATGTCAAAGCAGGTTAAAGCACTGGAGCCAATATTGGACATGAAGTTTCACAACAGACTGCTCTCAGGGCTAGTGTTTTCAGACAAGTGCTTTTCTTGCCCACCCAACACATACTTCCTAAGGACCATGTGTTGGGTACTGTGGTTTACTGCCTTCCATTTATTCCCACTCTCTTTTGCCTTATTGACCTCTAGCCTCCTTTGCAGCTACGAGTGGTCTGATACTCAGCTATAAATAATAAGGCATCAAGGAAAATCAATTGAATGGCTTCTAGGAAGAAGGAGGATTCCCTGATAAAGAGAAGTGCTCATGAGGAGAGTTCTTTGTCACCCTAGTAATCCCTGCTTTCCATCTTTGGCTGTGTACACATGAGGATATGATACATGGAGCTATGGCAGCCATCTTGGAACTATGAGGCAAAGAGCTAAAGCATGAAAAGCCATCATGTTGAACATGATGGGAATGAGAGGTGGAACATGGTGAGCTCCTGGTCCTCTCACTGAGCAGACCAACCAAACTGATAAATAAAAAGCAAGTGCCACTTGGTTTAAACTACTGTTTATTACCTATAGCAGGAACATTACTAATAATTATAACATACTGTTTTATGAAACAGGGCTTCCCTGGTGGCTCAGATGGTAAAGCCTCTGCCTGCAATGCAGGAGACCTGGGTTTGTTTCCCGGGTTGGGAAGATCCCCTGGAGATGGAAATGGCAACTCACTCCAGTACTCTTTCCTGGAGAATTCTATGGACAGAGGAGCCTGGTAGGCGACAGTCCATTGGGTCACAAAGAGTCAGACATGACTGAGTGACTTCATTTTTTACTGTGTTATGAAATTAAAAGAGGCATGCTCCTTGGAAGAAAAGCTATGACAATCCTAGTCAGCATATTAAAAAGTAGAGACATCACTTTGCTGACAAAGCTCCATATTGTCAAAGTCGTTTTACCAGTAGTCATATGTGGATGTGAGAGTTGGACCATAAAGAAGGCTGAGTATTGGAGAATTGATGCTTTTGAATTGTGGGGCTAGAGAAGACTCTTGGAGTCCTTTACATAGCAAGGAGATCAAACCATTCAATCCTAAAGGAAACCAACCCTGAATGAAGATGCTGAAGCTCCAGTACTTTGGCCACCTGATGTGATGAGTTGATTCATTGGAAAAGATCCTGATGCTGGGAAAGGTTGAGGGCAAGAGGAGAAGAGGGCATCAGAGGATGAGATGGATGGAATCACCAAATCAATGGACATGAGCTTTGAGCAAAGTCCAGGAGATAGCGAAGGACAGGGAAGCCTGGCCTGCTGCAGTCTGTGGGGTCACAAAGAGTTGGACATGATTTAACAACTGAACAACTGTGTTACAGGCTGTGTGCCAGGCTCAGAATATTAGCAAAGCATGTGTATTTTCTGCCCTCACCATGACTCCATGCCTGCAGGAGATGCAGATGGTTTGGAGAATGGGGTTGTATTGAGGCAAGATAAGAAGAGATATCTCCACCCAGCACCTTGAGAGGTTTCATTAATTATATTGTATTTTATCCTCAATAAAATGGAAATATCCTGAAGAGTAGTACCTGATTTAATTTTCCACAGAAAGTCTGATAGCTTTTCACAGAAATGTGATGGCCTTTAGACTCCAAGCAGAAAGTGAATAGGCTTCCCCCTAATTCTACAGCACATGGAGAAGATGAGGCCCCCTCAGAGGGCTCTGGAGACAGGGAGCTGCAGCAACATGCTTTCATCACCAGCCCTGCCCCGGAGAGACTGAGTGTCTGCAGGTGTCTATGGCAACAGACAGCACCCATGGACCACAAAGAAGCCAGAGTGATCCCTGATGAACAGCATCTCAGCCAGGGGATCAAGGTCAGCATGACCAGTGATAAATCACGTTCCTATTATGAAGTTTGGGAAACCATTGTAGTTCAGGGAAATCTAAAGAGACATGAAGACTAAACATAATATGGGACCCTGGTTAGGACCCTGGGACACAGAAAGGACATTATAAAAAAAATGAGAAAATCTGAATAAAGCATGGACTGTGGTCAATAATACTGTATCAATATCAGTTCCTTAACTGTGACACATTTACCCTATTAAGATGGTAAAAATCTTGTGTGGGGTATACAGGAACTCTCTGTATTATCTTTGTAATAATTCTCTAAATTTAAAACTGTTCTAAACATTTTGAAGTCTATTTCTTAAAAATCAGCCTGAGACACTGGTACTTTACACACAAAGAGGCAAATTTAAAAATAATCCCGCAGATTCTTGTCAGAGGGTATACAAGTCTGAGAACAATTGAACGACGTATTTAAATGCTGAAAGAAAAAAAAAATCAACGCCAATTTGAATAAAGGTGAAGTCAGTATGTGAAGACTGATATCTAGATCAATGGAACAGTACAGCTAAATCAGAGATAAACTCACAAAGAGTTTGTCAAATAATTTCCAGTAAAGGACCAACCAGGGAAAAGATAGTCTTTTCAAAGTATAGCTACTGGGACAACTTTGGAGTTTGAAGGTGGTGGTGGGAAATAAAACCTCATGCCACAAAGAAAAATTAAACTGCAATAGGTCAGAGAAATCAAAGTAAACTAGAAAGTATTAAAACTTTTAAAAGGAACAGAGAAAAGTTACTTGCAAGTGAGGTAGGCAAAGATATTTACAAACTATAAAAGAAAAAAGCAGTGCTAAGTTAAAAGCATCTGCTCTTTGAAAGAAACTAAGAAAATGAAAAAGCAAGGTACACAATCTCATACATACAATATACACATCTGACAAAGGACTAGTATCCAGACAGCTTCACCTGCAACTAAATTTATGGTAAACCACCAACCCTCTTTAATTGGAGGCTAATTACTTTACAATATTACAGTGATTTTGCCATACACTGGTGTGACTCCACCACAGGTGTACATGTGTTCCCCATCCTGACTCCCCCCGCCCCCACCTCCTCCCTCCCCATCCCATCCCTCTGGGTCATCCCAGTGCACCAGCCCCAAGCACCCCGTCTCATGCATCGAACCTGGACTGGCGATCCATTTCACATATGATAATATACATGTTTCAATGCCATTCTCCCAAATCATCCCACCCTCTCCCTCTCCCACAGAGTCCAAAAACTGTTCTATACATCTGTGACTCTTTTGCTGTCTCGTATATAGGGTTATCATTACCATCTTTCTAAATATCATATATATGCATTAATATACTGTATTGGTGTTTTTCTTTCTGGCTTACTTCACTCTGTATAACAGGCTCCAGTTTCATCCACCTCATTAGAACTGATTCAAATGTATTCTTTGTAATGGCTGAGAACATGTTTTAAAACAATAATTTACAAAGGAAGATATACAGAGAGTCAATACACTTTTAAAAAGAAATTCAACAACATTAATTAGCAGTTAGTCAGTCAGTTCAATTGCTCAGTCATGTGTGACTCATTGTGACCCCATGGAATGCAGCATGCCAGGCTTCCCTGACCATCACCAACTCCAGAGCTTACTCAAACTCATGTCCATTGAGTCGGTGATGCTGTCCAACCACGTCATCCTCTGCTGACCCCCTCTCCTCCTGCCTTCAATCTTTCCCAACATCAGAGTCTTTTCCAGTGAGTCAGTTCTTCACATCAGGTGGCCAAAGTATTGGAGTTTCAGCTTCAGCATCATTCCTTCC
>SJYA01014627.1:0-10262 GCA_006410615.1 Neotragus moschatus
GAAATAAATTTATATTAAAAAAGAAAAATAAATAAAAGTTAAATAACAATGCATTTTAAAAAATGAACATTTTTTTCAATTTTTAGAAGAACCTGCATAGCTTTGGACACAAGTTCAACTGCCTGAACCACTTGAATTTATTTATAATTGTATATTTCCCTTAAGATAAATTCTTTAAGATCCTACTTAACAAATTGATGTTTTAGCTAATTCATACATTCTTTTAATAGTGAAACATGAGGCCATTTTTCTTTATTCATTGCAAATCATATTATTTGAAGTGACTTGATTATTTGAAGTTGCTATCAGAAAAAAAATAGCTAGTTTTTTTTTTTTCTGTACCTGTGATCCCAAGTACCTTTCATTGACTACATTTCATAACCAGTTATTCATGTTTTTTCTGTTTCCTATGGTTCTAATTAATTTACTCAATTACCCTCATTGACATTTTTCTTCTCTCGTTTTTGTGTCTGTATACATCTTTAATAACTCAAATTATTTTGGTTATATATATAGGAGAAGGAAAAGGCAACCCACTCCAATATTTTTGCTTTTGAAATCCCACAGACAGAGGAGGCTGATGGGCTACAGCCCATAGGGTTGCAAAGAGTCGGACATGACTGAGCGATTAAACAAACAGTATCTGTGTGTGTGTGTGTGTGTGTGTGTGTGTGTGTGTGTGTGTGTTCAGAGCATAAAGAATCCACCTGCCAATGCAGGAGACACAGAAGGAGCAAGTTTGATCTCTGGACTGGGCATATCCTCTGGAGAAAGAAATGGCAACCCACTCCAGTATTCTTGCCTGGAAAAATCCCATGAACAGAAGAGCCTGGCAGGCTACTGTTCATGAGGTTGCAAAGAGTTGGACACAACTGAGTGATTAAGAGTGCACACATGTATGTATATGTATATATATATATGCATGTGTGTGTGTTTATGGATATGCCTGACTTATAAAGTATAAATCTATGTATAATTTTTAAACAAATGATTTTAGAAGTTAAAAGAAATTTAATTCCTAAATGTATCTTAATCTGTAAAATTGTCTTTTCTCTATGTGTGTTCAATAGTGTTAATATCTATATTGTCTTCATTTTCATAAAAATCTCAATCCTTGTTGATTGGTTCAAATATTTTTCTATGTATACCTTTCTTAGAAATATAAAGCATCCTACTTTGCCCCCTTGCTAGTGATTTTTTTCCTTTCTTTTGATTATGTCATTAAATATTAATTTAATTATGTCATTAAATGTTAATCCCAGGGACAGGGGAGCCTAGTGACTGCCATCTATGGGGTCGCACAGAGTCAGACACAACTGAAGTGACTTAGCAGCAAATGTTAATTTCCTCCAATTCTTAAGTATCTTAAATCCATCCATTGTTCTTCATTGTTTATTTCTCTGTTGGCATTTCCTATCACTTAAGTTATATCATTCTATGCAGGCATAGAAGGGTCTGAATATGAATTTATTGCTTTACTTTTTACAAATTGTAGTGTAAGATTTAACTTGTCAACAAATCCTAGAATTAGTTGAAAAGAAAAAAACAAAAAAGAAACAATCTCATGTCTAAATCCTAACTTTCCAATGGAATAAAGTACATGCTGTTCCCACTTGGGCACTGTAATGTCCCAACAATATTAATTGGGGAGCTTGCCAATGATAGAATTACTTTAGCTCTTTCTTTGGTTTTTGGCTGCCAGAATTCTGTCTACCCCACACTGTACTTCAATTATGTGCACTGATCATTATTGCCATTTTACCATCTGATTATGTAAAGCATTTCACTCTCTCTGCTGTTATAACTAATCCACCCATGTTCTGTAACACCAGATGGTAGGCATCCACAGCCAGTCCTAGTTAATCTGCAAGCATTCTCTATGCATACTCTATTTTTATTAGCATTTGGAAGGTTTTAGATCAAGAAATCAACATTGTAGCGCGTCACACATAGCAATCTTCAATGTAAAAATCAAAGTACTGGTCAAGTGTTTGCCTTATCAGAATTTTATTTTGATTTGCTCCTATAAAGTTCAGACATTTAAAATCTAATCTGCAGGATTCCAGTGGATACATTCTGGACATCTTCATAATGTGTTACATATAAATAAAGAAATTATGCACTGTTGGGCAGATTTTTTGTCTTCAGATGGGTCATTATGGGCATTCTGAAATACCAAAAAGTGTCTTGCATATTCACTATCAATGCTTGCTATAGATGTCACTTGCTTCTGTTTGCCTCTTTTGCTGTTCCAGCTTGTGGTTAATCATATCTTGATGTAGACTATATTGAAAACTAAAAAATCCTATTTAAGTTTTTCCAAAGTGTCTGCTAGCAATCTTTACTGCTGATGCAAAAGATACATTTATTATAATAACTTTTAGTAGCCTTATGCCAGTATAAATTCATGATCTCTGTTGTTCATTTACAAGATTTACAAGTTCATTTATAAGATTATCTTTAGCCTCTTTTGTCCCTAAAAGTAGCAGTAAGACATGAACTATTTCTGTGCCAAATATCCAAAGCATTTAACAAAGATGCAGCAAGACCTTCTTTCGTGTGGTGACACAGCGTCTTTTTCTGTTCCTCAAAGCCCTGGCAGGAGAGCTGTTAGGAAAATATGAAAAAAACAAGAATGAAACCAGTGAATATGAAGCAAACTAGGAGCACATGATGCCTTGCAATATGAAGAATGTCTTTTTAAGAATGGGAGATAATTATTTGATTTAGGAAAGAAGTAATTATTAAGATCCAACAAGAGTATTTTTGATAAAAAGTGGGATAAGAGATTTATTTTATTGGCTCCAAAGAGAACAAAATATAAGAAATCTAAAATAATTACTATAGTCAACATTTTATTTATGATAAAGAACAGAGGTGAAAACTGGAGAGGAATGTAAAATTAGAAAACTGTTTTCTTAAAATAAGAGTATACCATTGGAAGGATTGATGCTGAAGCTGAGACTCCTCCAATACTTTGGCCACCTGATGCAAAGAACTGACTCACTGGAAATGACCCTGATGCTGGGAAAGATTGTAGGCAGAAGGAGAAGGGGATGAAAGAGGATGAGATGGTTGGATGGCATCATCGACTCAATGGACATGAGTTTGAGTAAGCTCTGGGAGTTGGTGATGGACAGGGAGGCCTGGCATGCTGCAGTATATGGGGTCTTAAAGAGTCAAATATGACTGAGCAACTGAACTGAGAGGAATATTTGTATTAATGATGAGGGTGATACAANCTCAATGGACATGAGTTTGAGTAAGCTCTGGGAGTTGGTGATGGACAGGGAGGCCTGGCATGCTGCAGTATATGGGGTCTTAAAGAGTCAAATATGACTGAGCAACTGAACTGAGAGGAATATTTGTATTAATGATGAGGGTGATACAATAAGAGAAGAAATGATACAGAAGTGGAACAGTTAGGTTACTGAACTTAATGACTCTACGTAGGTGAAAGGAGCCCGAATCTTGTTCACAAGTGGATGGTTGGCCATAGATTGGTGCCAGAGACCAAAGCAATAGAAAAGAAGGCAGAGTGTACAGTCACAGAAGGAGACAGGTGAGTTCACTTGGTGAAAGAAAGTCATTTCTTTGAAATTTTTTTCAAATAGAAATTGAAAGCTTTCATGAAATAAACATGTATATGAGGGGAGAGAGTGAGTGGACTAGAAAGATACAGTGTGAAAGCTGGCTATTAAGGCAGATGTTCTTCTCAATCTCAATTTTTTGTCTTTAAATATTGCAGTCTTGGTGTGTTTGGAGGATCATTGAAGTCAGGGAAAAATACAAAGAATAAGTGAAATGGAAAAATGACTGGTGATGTCAACAGAGTGAGATTCTTGATAGCTAGAATTTGAAGTGTTTAATTTTTGGCCACAGCAGATTTATGGCTACGACCAAAGGAGGCAGAATACAAGTCAGTGTTTCTAGAGAAGTGATTAAAAAATAAAGATCATCAAGTTTCAATGGATCATCAACATGGAGTTTGAAATCAGGAAGGAGTCTATTCTGTTCCTGTTGTTGTTCAGTCACTAAGTCATGTCTAACTCTTTGGGATCCCATAGACTGTGGTAATCCAAGCTCCTCTGACCTCCACTATCTCCCAGAGTTTGCTCAAATTCATGTCCATTGAGTTGGGGATGTCATCAAACCATCTCATCCTATGCCACCCTCTTCTCCTTTTGCCTTCAATCTTTCCTAGCATCAGAGTCTTTTCCATGAGTTGGCTTTCCCCATCAGGTGGTCAAAGTATTAGAGCTTCCTGGGAGACTGATGATATTATTCTAGGTGATAAATCAATCATGGTCTGCATCAGCTGTTTGAAATTTTTTCCTAAATTATTTTCTTGGATACCCTTTTTTTTTCCTCTTAAGCTATTTCCTATAATACATCTAGTGATTTTTAAAATACATTCTTCCCTTTCTTTCTGAGATGCCGAGGCAAGACACATTTATTCATTCAGGTGAATTCTTCTATACCTAGTGTCCTAATAGCCCATGTTGGAATTCCTAATGGTGGAACTGGATACCCTAAACATCCCTTCTCCCAAACTGGGAAGGGACTTTGAAGCATAAATGGCAGAGGGCTCAGGAGTTTAGACTTCTTAGACGTCTCTCTGATGTTGAATGATGAAATCTAGCTCCACCTCCATACCCCAGCTGAGACGCCTGAACAGAGCTGAGCTACTCTCCTGTAAAATTTAAAAAATGTAAATTACCACAGGTGTGATGCATCTAACTAAGAAGAAGTGAAGCGAGGCCAAAGCTTTTTTCTGAGTCTCTGTCAGTCTTGACAAATTTCTTTCTTTTTTTTTTTTTCTCCCTGATCCTATTATCTAAACTGTGTAATGACATCTTTTGGATAAAGATTCATGCCTGTCCTGCCCTAGCTTCTCAGGAGTTCCAAAAGGCCAATTGGTTGAAATAGAGTCTGTGAATTATGCTTAACAAGAGCTCAGTACCCTAATCTCAAGATGTGTGTGTGTGTGTGTGCGTGTGTGTCTGTGTGTGCACACGCACTTGTGCTCGGCCATGTCTAACTCTTTGCTGCCCCTCTACCCATTGGATTTTCAAGGCAAGAATACTGGAGTGGGTTGCCATTTCCTCCTCCAGGAATGTCAAGGTAAGTAAAGTCCAGTTTCCACAGAAAGCTTTAGCAGATTAAGGTTGAGCTGACCTGAAGTTATTTGTATGATGGTTGTGAGCTGAAGTCTTATCTTTGATTCTTACTGGGACTTTTAAAGGCAGGAAATGTGAGGATACATTGGTCCCCTTTCTTTTCTTCCTGGCTGGAGTTTCCCTGCACTGACTCAGAAATAAGCTCAGCAAAAATTTTTTCCATTTTTCTTCAACAAGGAAGAAGAGACTTTAATATATAGGGAGTGCATTAGCTTTTTGCATTTAACATAACCTTAACCAGAGCCTGGAACTTTTAGCCCCAGCTTGAGGATGTTGGGTTTCCTGGGTGACTCAGACCTTAAAGAATCTGCCGGCAATGTGGGAAACCTGGATTCAGTCCCTGGGTTAGGAAGATAGTCTGGAGAAAGAAATGGCAACTCATTCCAATATTCTTGCCTGGGAAATTCCATGCATAGAAGAGCCTAGTGGGCTATATTCCATGGGGTTGCAAAGAGTCAGACGCCTCTGAGTGAATGCTGAGGATGCTAGCTCAAGAATCCAGGATCTTCCCAATTCCTCATAANAAGGTAAGTAAAGTCCAGTTTCCACAGAAAGCTTTAGCAGATTAAGGTTGAGCTGACCTGAAGTTATTTATATAATGGCTGTGAGCTGAAGTCTTATCTTTGATTCTTACTGAGACTTTTAAACGCAGGAAACATGAGGATACATTGGTCCCCTTTCTTTTCTTCCTGGCTGGAGTCTCCCTGCACTGACTCAGAATAAGCTCAGCAAATTTTTTTTCCATTTTTCTTCAACAAGGAAGAAGAAACTTTAATATAGAGGGAGTGCATTAGCTTTGTTGCATTTAGCATAACTTTAACCAGAGCCTGGAACTTTTAGCCCCAGCTTGAGGACGTTGCATTTCCTGGGTGACTCAGACCTTAAAGAATCTGCCGGTAATGTGGGAAACCTGGGTTCAGTCCCTGGGTTAGGAAGATAGTCTGGAGAAAGAAATGGCAACTCACTCCAATATTCTTGCCTGGGAAATTCCATGCATAGAAGAGCCTAGTGGGCTATATGCCATGGGGTTGCAAAAAGTCAGACGCCTCTGAGTGAATGCTGAGGATGCTAGCTCAAGAATCCAGGATCTTCCCAATTCCTCATAATTATTTATGAAAGCTTTTCAAGGTTTTACAGACACACAACAGATTATTTTGCTTTAATACTTAAAACCCTTTGGTGATTCCCTTTCTTATAAGGGAATCCAGGATCACATTTCTGGAAACTTCCATAGAGTCCCTTCTGGATATTCTGTCTTCATTCTCTAGAATCCATCTTTATGGGATTTGTGTGAGTGTTTTGCTCTCCATGGGTGAGCCATGCGTGATCAGCATTGGCTTTTTGATTATCTGGCACAATGCAAATCCTACTGAAGATATCAGATGATGTTTAGCTACTACAGAAAACTTTCTAAGCCAGGTGAGTTTTCCTTCCTTCCTTTCTACTTACCTACACCGTCATACCTCTCATCATCCTTATTGTAATTTACTATAAAATGTTATTTCTTCCACTGTGCTTTAAGTGATCATGACAACAACATGAGTCTCTGTCTTCCTGACCGTGGTATATTCTATGCTTAGCACATCATTCCTAATGTTTAGTTCTCACAGTAAAATACTTTGAATAAAAGAATTTACAGTAGACAAGTGCATGATCCTTCTTGTCTATTTTATGAGAATTTCTCTACCTGAATTGCTGAATATTGTGCCAAACTTTTACTAAAACTACTGTCTTGATTGTACTAAAGATGTACACTCCCTATGGAGGCATTTCTGAATTTCTCTTGCTTTTTTTATGATCCAATGGATGTTAGCAATTTGATCTCTGACTTCTCTGCCTTATCTAAAGCCAGCTTGAAAATCTGGAAGTTCTTGGCTCACATACTGTTAAAGCCTAGCCTGGAGAATTTTAAGCATTACTTTGCTAGTGTGTGAAATGTGCACAACTGTGTGGTAGTTTGAGTATTCTTTGGCATTGCCTTTCTTTGGGATGGAATGAAAACTGACCTTTTCCAGTCCTGTGGCCATGGCTGAGTTTTCCAAATCTGCTGTCATATAGAGCACAACACTTTAACAGCACTTTTACCTGCTTCCTGTTAAACCTGGATGCAGGTCAAAAACAACAGTTTGAACCAGACATTGAACAACAGACTGGTTCAAAATTGGGACCGGAGTACATCAAGGTCATATATTGTCACCCTGATGATTTAACTTATATTCAGAGTACATAATGTGAAATGCTAGGCTGGATGAATCACAAGCTGGAATCAAGATTCCCAGGATAAGTATCAGAAACCTCAGATATGCAGATGACATCACTCTTATGGCAGAAAGTGAAGTGAACTAGAGAGCCTCTTCATGGAAGTGAACAAGGAGAGTAAAAAAGCTGGCTTAAAACTCAACATTCAAAAAATGAAGATCATGGCATCCGGTTCCATCACTTCATGGCAAATAGGTGGGGAAATAATGGAAACAGTGACAGATATCATTTTCATGGGCTCCAAAATTACTGCAGATGATTTTGGAAGCCATGAAATTAAAAGACACTGGCTCCTTGGAAGAAAAGCTATGACAAATCTAGACAGCATATTAAGAAACAGAGACATCACTTTGCCAACAAAGGTCCATCTAGTCAAAGCTATTGTTTTCCAGTAGTCATGTGTGGATATGAATTTTGGTCCATAAAGAAAGCTGAACATTGAAGAATGTTTTTGAACTGTGTTGTTGAAGAATTCTCTTGAGAGTCCCTTGGACTGCAGGGAGATCAAACCAGTCAATCCTAAAGGAAATCAGTCCTGAATATTCATTGGAGGGACTGATGCTGAAGCTGAAACTCCAATACTTTGGCCATCTGATGTGAAGAGCTGACTCATTGGAAAAGACCCTGATGTTGAAGGCAGGAGAAGGGGGAAGCAGAGGATGAAATGGTTGGATGGCATCACCGACTCAATGGCCATGTGTTTGAGTAAACTCCAGGAGTTGGTGATGGACAGGGAGGCCTGGCATGCTGCAATCCATGGGATCACAAAGAGTCAAAGAGTCGGACACAACTGAGCCACTGAACTGAACTTTACTGAACTGAGTCAAAGCCATGGTTTTCCCAGTCATCATGTATGGATGTGAGAGTTGGACCATAAAGAAAGCTGAGCTCTGAAGAATTGATGTTTTTGAACTATTGTGTTGGAGAAGACTCTTGTGAACCCCTTGGCCTTCAAGGTGATCCAACCAGTTAATCCTGAATACTCATTGGAAGGACTGATGCTGAAGCTGAAACTCCAATACTTTGGCCACCTGATGTGAAGAACTGACTCACTGGCAAAGACTTGGACATGACTGAGTGACTGGATTGAACTGAATGGGGTCATTTAGTGAGTTAATTCTTTTACTTTCTGTAGCATTCTATTTCAGTCACTTCAAACTATGTCTCAAACATAAACTCTAGGAAGATAAGTAAGTTTTTACTTAATTTTACTTAATTCCTTAGTTCTTGTTACTTTTATATCTAATTACCAAGTGCTCTATAATTTNCAAAGACTTGGACATGACTGAGTGACTGGATTGAACTGAATGGGGTCATTTAGTGAGTTAATTCTTTTACTTTCTGTAGCATTCTATTTCAGTCACTTCAAACTATGTCTCAAACATAAACTCTAGGAAGATAAGTAAGTTTTTACTTAATTTTACTTAATTCCTTAGTTCTTGTTACTTTTATATCTAATTACCAAGTGCTCTATAATTTATTATATAAGTATGATCTTTCTAATAGTTGTAAATAATATTTCAAACTCTAATATTTAGCTATGTTCATATATAGGGAATATAACAGACTGGCTCAGGTGTAAATATTCCACCTGCAATACAGGAGATGAAGGTTTGATCTTTGGGTTGGAAATAGCCCGTGGAGTAGGAAATGGCAATCCAATCCAATATTCTTGCCCGAGTAATTCTGTGGACAAAGGGAACTGGCAGGCTACAGTCCATTGCATCACAAAAGAGTTGGACATGATTGAACGACTAAACAACAGCAAAATATATGTTTTTGTATGTGTGTATGGGTACTAAGTGTTTAATTTTTTAAAACAGTTCAGCCGAAATTTTCAATACCTTTTTCTTTAACGACGGAAACTGATCTTCTCTTTGGCATCACTCTCCTCTTTCTGAGACATTTTCTGATCCCCATACCAGATTACCTTCAATGGTCTGCCCACTCTGTATCTGTGGCCAAATTTCCTGATTATATCAGTGCTTCAGTGACCGATACCCTTTACCGATATCCTAAATTCTTGGAGAGCAGCAATCACATGGTTTTCATCTTTGAGTCCTGTGGAATGCACAGTATAATGTCTTACACATCGTTCATTTATGACAATATTTTGCTGTGCAGCTCAATTGTCTTGTCTATTATGAGCCTGGATAGTATTCAACTATTGATAATGTTTAGAAAGTTTAATTTTGTGGATTTAATAAGGAAAATAAAAGAAATTTCACTTTAAGTTTTTTGTAGAATTCAAGATTTGAAATACCACACTAATTCACATAAGAAACAATGGACCAGCATGGAGTATGTTATAGCTGAAACAATGTAATGTACTTACAGGCATGTCATTTCAATAATGAGGTTTCAATTATCTGTATATAAACTTTTCATCTAAAATATATTTCATGTAAAACTGTAATTCATGTAAAGGCTTATGTAAAAGTTCTCTTCATGCACATTAATATATTTTTAAAATGTTGTAATAGAAAAGTAACACTCAGTGAAACGTTGTTAAGAAAAAAATATATATCATTTTACTTCCTGAAATTACTGAAATAGTTAGAACAGCAATAAGAATAATAAGTGAAGCACACAGTCTGAAACACTGGAACACTGGGAATCCAATTGCAGGATACATCTTTTGGAGAGTGACCAGGTGGGGAGCAATAAATGATAAATGGTTCTTTTGAGTGTAGTGATTGTCAAGCACCTGGTCATTTAGGTTATTTTAGTATCTAATTAAATTTCCAACTGGTCCATTCTAAAGGAAATCAATCCTGAATATTCATTGGAAGGACTGATGTTGAAGCTGAAACTCCAATACTT
>SJYA01014628.1:0-10319 GCA_006410615.1 Neotragus moschatus
ATGGCCTGAGCATCCTTTCTTTACTGAATGTCCTCCTGTCTTTCTCACAATATATTGGGGTTTCTATCATTCTAAATTTCCTGGAGATACTCTTAAAATTTTCCTCCAATGCCATGAAGCCCACATCCATCCTCGGTGATTTTCTCTGGCAATAGGCTTTGCTTGAGTGATTCATCTAGTCTTGTGGGGCCACCAGTGACCTCTACCCGATGAAGTCAGTGTCTTGACCTCTAAGGGACAAAGTGCCCAGGTACACATGCCTAACTGCCTAGTGCAAGCCCCCTATTTAATATTTGCCAGATGCCCCAGATTCCAAGTGTCTCCCACCAACCTCAGCTTCTGCCACCTCTCACAGCCCTACTCCACCCACACCTGACAGCTACACACCCATGACCTCTACTTGTCTTGGGTTTGGATACACCCTGCAGAAATTGGGCTTGTAGTTTGTTTTAATTAAAAACCTACTGGAAGTCTGTCTCTTCCTTTCCAGTTGCGTGGGTCAAAAGTCTTAACAAGTTGCTTCCAATGCTCCTGTGTGGATAACCTACCTAGAGATTAACCAAAATGTCACCAGAAGTGCTTTTCCTTAAAAAAAAAAAATCATGTTTAACTGACATTATCTTCATAAAATTTGTCAACAGTTCATTCTGCAATGAGGATAGCACTCCAATCTATTGGTGAGACATTTATTCTCATAGTCAGGGTTCCAGTACCAAAATACTTTTCTAAACTTATATCCTGATTTCCTTTCATGATTTTGTAGGCATTCCAAGCTCTAGAACTTCAAACACACACACTTCCCCACGTGTGCATATAAAAATAGACATGTTGATGACCAGCTCAAGTCTTTGAGGAGAAACGGCCCTGCCATGAGTCCCTAGAAAGTCGAGTTCAGCTTCTGAATCACAGAAACGAGAATCCAGGCAGAAATAGATTCCCAGCTCTGATAAAGGGCTAATGACATGACTTCATTTCTGATAGCGAACCAACTCCTCTGAACTTGGGGATCTGCTCCACTTTGTCGTAACTGAAAATATTTGACTGTTACATCTTCAAATATGTTCTCTGCTCCATCCTCTCACTTTCTCCCAAATTCCTACTGCTTATGTGTTAGCTCTGTTGACATTGCCCCAAAGAGCAACGAGGTTTCATTCATTTTTTAGATTTGTTTATTCTATCCCCTTCAGGTTGAGTAGTTTCTATTTATCTAATCATTATCCCATTTTCTTCTAGTATCTTTACCTGCAACAAGATTCATCTGGGGATTTTTTAAAAAGTTCAATTATTCTATAATTTAGTTCACATGTTTTCATTTGTTTCTATTTTGTAGCTATTTTCTGATACTATTTTGTGAATCTTTATTAATTTTGACTATATTTTGTTTTATATCCTTTAGAATACTTTGAAGAGCTGCTTTAAAATTGCTTGTCTGCTAATTCTAACATCTGAGCCATCTTGTAGTTATAGCCTGACTGATTTTTGTCTGTATATGGGTATGGGCCTCATTTTAGTTTAAATTTGCATGTCTGTTAATTTTTCTTGAATCATAGACATTTTGAAGTTATGCTACACAGACCATGGATTCTACTAGATCTGGATAGCCCTGATTTGGGTATTAGCTGACAGCTAACTTAGATGAAAACACATTTAAAACTCTGCCTCCCCTGCACAGATAATACCTGTTACCCATGTCTGGTTCTTTTTTACTTATCTGAGCTACTTGAATTGCACCACACACATACGTAATCGTTCAAGAGTGAGACTAGAGACACATTTTATGTGGACATCTGACCCACGCTCTCTGCAGTTCTTTTTGTTCTGGGTACCTTGCCTCATTTTCCTCTAGCTGTGATACCCCTAAGCACTGTCACCTGATTTCTGAAATTATTGTCACTTTCTGTCCAATTTCCATCTTTTCCATAAGATGGAACTCCCTGGAAATGATACTTGGATAAAAACAACTGCAAAAAAGCAAAGCAAGTGACCCTCTCACTCACAACCGTTTACTTCATTCAAGTGTCAACTCCGTTCCAGTCTCTTCCTGGCTTTGATCTCTCTCCGGGGGCTTCACACAATTGTTTCTCATCTTTTCCCCTAGAGTTTACTGTTGTGTGTGGGGGAGTTGTCAGACACGAGATAATCTACCATTTCTGTAAGTGGGGATTCCCTCATTTTTTATGTCTCTTGAGGATCGCATCAGAAGTAAAACATCAATTCTTGTGCTGTGCACAGCACAAGATATTTCATAGAGCTAAGAATCCATCCATGCTGGATGCCGAGAACTGACATCCAGTGGAAGCAAAATGTGCCACTCAGAGAGCATCAGTGTTGGGTTTTTACATTTCGTTTCTTCCCACTTGCCTCCTCAACCCCACTCCTCCTTGACCACAGCCAGGGCTCCACTTGCCTCCATACGTCCTATTTTTAATTTTTATTTTTTGATTTATAGAAATATGTACAATACGCATGTACACATACAAATACTAAAGAGACTGATTCCAGATACAGTGCAAATCTAAAAGTGAAGGGAAAAATAAACCAAAATACACCATGAAAAGTATTGAGCAATAAGGAAATTATTGGTAGATTATTTTCAAACACACCATAGAGAGAAACGGCAGTGTATATACATGTTATTTAGTGGACTTTGATCTGGATTGTGTAATATATATGTTCATTTGGAGAGAGTGGAAATCTTTATAATATTGTAGCTAAGAGTCACAATATGGTGTATTACCCCACTGTTGCTGTTGTTCAGCCGCTCAGTCATGTCCAACCCCTGTGACCCCATGGACTGCAGCGCGCCAGGATTCCCTGTCCTTCACTATCCATAGAACTCCATATGTTACACAAAGTCTTGCCTTCTTTCTTTTTGTTGACATTTATTACGGACTGACCTCTAGAATTGAAAATCATCCTATTTCCATCTCCCTGGTCCGATAGAGAGCTATTTTCTCATAGCTGGGCAAACAGCTTCTCAGGGCCACTAGCACACAGCAGAGGAGCTGTGGGTGAACTGGCCTGCAGGGTCGCTTGGGTGAAGCTGGTCTGTGATTCCCACCCAGGAAAGAGCCAGGAGAGGGAAAGATGTGGGGGGTGAGGGGGTGTCACACGTTGTGACAAGAGCTATAGCAGGCTCAATCTAAGACCCATTGACTCTTGGCACACATCTTCAACCGTGGGTGCCCAGGACTGGAGAACTGTTGTTCTCATTGATTCAGTTTCCCCTGGATTTCCTATCATATCAAAGACTGATGGGAATCAGACTATACGTGTAACTTCCTTAGAGGATCCAGAGAAACATCAGAGATCATTACTTCTTCCTGTTACATCAAGAGTGACATTGAAGATTCTGTAACCTGAATTATGTTAACCAGTGGAAAATTATTTCTAGTCATGGTGTGTGGGTATGTGCTTCGTCACTTCAGTTGTGTTCGACCCTTTGTGACCCTATGAACTGTAGCCCTCCAGATTCCTCCGTCCATGAGGTTCTCTGGGCCAGAATACTGGAATGGGTTGCCATGCCCACCTCCAGGGGATCTTCCCAACCCAGGGATGGAACCTGAATCTCTTGTGTCTCCTGCATTGGCAGGCACACTCTTTACCACTGAGCCACCAGGGAAGCCCAGTCATAGTATATTTTTTGCAAAAAGGTATATGCTCTCTCCCTGGACATTATCCTGGTGGCCTTGTTTTTCCTTTACTCTAAGACTTAAGTCATCAACAGAGGGAGTCTCTACCCACTGGTGGGGATTTGCTTCACCTTGTTCACATCACATCCTCTGTAATCACTACCCCGTGATTAAAACCAAGTCTCTCTCAGCTTTGCCACTGCCAAGGACCTTGCAGATTTCAGAGACTTTTGCCCCCTTAGGAGAAAACATTAAATTCACTGACTGAGTTTATTTCTTTTTCTTGTGGCACATGAGTAGTTAAAGATCAGATAACTTTAGAAAGTCAGTTAAAAGAAGATAGCGTGGCTTAATCACAGGGCTTTTCCTATCTGTTTTTTCCAGTAGTCCCTTTAAAACTGCTAACTTGAAATCACAGTCCTGTGCCATCTTCAGAAGTTCACTCAATCAAAAGCCAAGTGCTGAGTAATCAAAGATCTTAATAACTGGAAGTTCTAACCCTAACCACCAGAGGATTAAAAATCCAGTAGCCAGAACGCAGTCCTTCGATCCAGCAAGCTCCCCTGCATAATGAGAAACCCCTAAAGCCCCAGATCACAGCCATGTCCTTGCCCGCTGTAGAACTAACTGGAAGTCCTCTTTACTTCCTTGAGAGATCCTATCTGCCTGATGAAAATAGATATTGGCTTCTGTGTAGCACGATTAGAAGGATGGCAGAGGGTTAGCACAGATGCAGGGAGCAGCTGAGGCCTGCTCTGTTACATGGTATCACGCTGGCAGGTGATGCTAACAGAATGCAGGGCCCAAGGGCAAAAAGCCCCGGAATTAGGCAGCCTTTACTACTCAACTTATACAGGGCTTACGGTCCATTTATTTTGCCATATCCAATTTCATAAATCTACTAAGTACTTGGATGCTTCCTTTTAAAATGTTCGGTAGCAAACAGCCGAACTATTTGGAGAGATGTTTATTTTCATTCAGAACAACCTATCAACAGATTGTAACTGAAATGTAAGTGGTTGTAGCAATATTCTTTCCCTTTGTGTTGGGATGAATGAAAATCATTCTTGTTTATTTAGAGTATAAATATTTCAAAGCCACATTCTTTGACACTGTGTTATTGCTTACTTACTGCTATGCTAAACATTCATACCACACGTAGTGTAGCGTAGTGATATTTCATATTAGATGATATATTAATTGCCACTTTGAAATGTCATCAGCATAAACTTTGAAATTAAACTCCACTGGAGATAATAAATATTCAGAAAGATTTTTGAATCCCTTAGAATCTCTCCCATAGAACTTAGAATTTTGCAGTATATTTTGCTAATTTCAGTGCTCCTATAACATACTCCCTTTGAAAAAGTAAAAAGAAAGTCAACTGTGTGAATAATTACAAAATGGAAAATTGCTTTAATAATACCTCCTAGCTGAACTATTACTTAATTGCTTGACATTAGTATAAAACCAAAATACTTAT
The DNA here is from genome assembly GCA_006410615.1 of Neotragus moschatus. Classification (NCBI taxonomy): domain Eukaryota; kingdom Metazoa; phylum Chordata; class Mammalia; order Artiodactyla; family Bovidae; genus Neotragus; species Neotragus moschatus. The sequence goes on from SJYA01014628.1 coordinate 5,116, forward strand.
ATGTTTAGCGTTCTTTTTCAGCTCACCATTATTTCAAAAACACAGTCGATTTTACACCCACACTGTTACCTCTAAATGCAGTGTTTCAAGATAGTATGAGAACGTCATCCCATGTGAAGGTTTTGAGACTCACATCTTTAAAACATTATGTATTAAAACCAAGGTTACCAAATTTTTCTCCTGCGTTTTCTGCTGTATTTTTTTATAGTTGTACATTTTGCGTTTAAATTGTTGATTCACTTTGAATTACTTTTGTGCGTACTATGTGGTATAGCTTGAAAGGTTTTTGTTTGGCCTTGTTTCAATTTGTACGTCAATATCTACATTCACCTGCCAGTGCTGCCATAGCAGAACGCCACAGACCAGTGTCTTAAACGGCAGAAACGTATTGTATCAACTCTGGAGACAGGAACGCCCATAATCGAGGTATTGGCAGGTTCTGCTTCCCTTGAGGCTCCTCTGCCTGGCTTGTGGAGAGTGCCTCCTTGCTGCGTCTCACAGGGACCCCTTTGGTCTGCGCTGTCTGTGCCCTTATCTCCTCTTCTTATAATGCCAATGGTCGTAAGATCAGGGTTACCCATATGAGCACATCTTACCTCAATGACTTATTTTAAGGCCTTATCTCCAAATGTAGTCACATCCTGGGGTAGTGAGAGCTAGGACTTTAACATATGAATGAGGAGATACAGAGAAGTACGTAATTATATTCCAGAGCTCCAACACCCTCCTTCAACAATGATAAAGCAAATAGACAGAAACCATATACCATCTCAAAAGAAATAGAAAAATTATTTGCCAATATTTAATATTCATTACTGATAAATAATCCTAGCAAACTAGGAGAAGGTGACATTCTGAACTTGAAATGACATCTACAGAAAACTTAGCTAACAGCATGCTTCATGCTGGAAAGTTTTGTGCCTTCTCTCTGAGATCAGGAACAAGAGAGCGCTGTCTGCTCCTATCACTTCTATTCAGACTTACACTGAAAGGTTTACCTCGTACAACGAGAGAAGGAATGAATAAACAAGGCAGCCATATCGGAAAGGAAAAGGGAAGTTGTGTCCATTCTCAAATGTCATGACTGTCAACGTAGGAATCTAATGGAATCTACAAAAAATAAAAAATTAGAGAACTAATACCTGAGCTTATCAAAGTCATTCCATACAAGAACAATATATAAAAAGGCTTGGGATTTCTATACACCAGCCAAAAACCATTTAACTTTTAAAAATAGTATTTATAAGAAGAATATGAAATACTTAGAGATAAGATTACAGAAGATTTGCAAGTCCTGTATATAAATTCCATAAAAATGTGGTGAGAAGAACTAAGGAGACCTAAATAGATACCAGTACGCCTTGCTTATGGCTCCGAAAGACCTGTGGTATGTCACTGGGTGGCTCTGCTGTGCTGCATTCAGGGTAGGCTATAATGTGATAGATAAGAACCACCCAGAGAAGGGACTACGATTCAGGGGCACTAAGAATCGAGCACTGAGGTGTTTGCTCACGCACAGCAGAGAGAAAGTACTCCCGATGCAGCCCTCTGCAGGGTGTCTGCCCCCATGGCAACTGGATCCATTCTGTAGTTGATGCTCCCAGCACGCCTCTGCACCCTCCACTGGGCGCTGCAGTAGATCGGCCCATTCAGTTCAGTTCAGTAACTCAGTTGTGTCTGATTCGACTGCAGCACACCAGGCTTCCCTGTCCATCATCTATTCCAAGAGCTCACTCAGACTCATGACCATGGAGTCAGTGATGCCATCCAACCATCGCATTCTCTGTCATCCCCTTCTCCTCCCACCTTAAATCTTTCCCAGCATCAGAGTCTTTTCCAGTGAGTCAGTTCATTGCATCAGGTGGTCAAAAGATTAGAGTTTCAGGTTCAGCATCCAGTAAATCAGCTTGAGTCCTTCCAATGAATATTCAGGACTGATTTGTCTTGTCCAACACCACAGTTCAAAAACATCAGGTTTTGGTGCTCAGTTTTCTTTATAGTCCAGCTCTCACATCCATACATGACACTGGAAAAACCATAGCTTTGACTACATGGAACTTTGTTGGCAAAGTAATGTCTCTGCTTTTCAATATGCTGTCTAGATTGGCATAGCTTTTCTTCCAAGGAGAAAGTGTCTTTTAATTTCATGGCTGCACTCACCATCTGTAGTGATTTTGGAGCCCCTCAAAATAAGTCTGTCACTGTTTCCATTGTTTCCCCATCTATTTGGCATGAAGTCATGAGGCCAGATTTCATGATCTCAATTTTCTGAATGTTGAGTTTTAAGACAACTTTTTCACTCTCCTCTTTCACTTTCATCAAGAGGCTCTTTAGTTCTTCTTTGATTTCTGCCATAAGAATGGTGTCATCTGCATATCTGAAGCTAGTGATAACCTGGCGGACTCAAGACAAGAAACTGGTTGAGGGGATGCTTGAGGGCCATTGATACGTGCATAATTAAGTAAGTCTTAAAATATTTACACGCTCTCAATGTAGAGGGAGAAAGTAAAAGATGCTTGTTCCTTGGAAGAAAAGCTATGACCCACCTGGACAGAGTAGTAAAAAGCGGAGACATCATTTTGCCAACAAAGGTCCATCTAGTCAAAGCTATGGTTTTTCCAGTAGTCATGTACGGATGTGAGAGCTGGACCATGAAGAAGACTGAGCGCCATAGAATTGATGCTTTCAAACTGTGGTGTTGGAGAAGACTCTTGAGAGCCCCTTGGACTGCAAGGAGATCCAACCAGTCAATCTTAAAGGAAATTAACCATGAATATTCATTGGAAGGACTAATGCTGAAGCTGAAGTTTCAATCGTTTTGCCACCTGACGCAAAGAGGCAACTCATTGGAAAAGACCCTGATGTTGGGAAAGATTGAAGTCACAAGGAGAAGGGAGTGACAGAGGATGAGATGATTGGATGGCATCAGTGACTCAAAGGACAAGCATTTGAGCAAACTCCAGGAGACAGTGAAGGACAGGGAAGCCTGGTGGGCTGCAGTTCATGGGGATGCAAGTGACTAACAGTGACTAACAGACACAAGTGACTAACAACATAAAACCCACCCAACTTTTTTATTGTTGTAATTTAACAGTCAAGTTGAACAAAGGGACAAAAGACATATTTACTCATGTAATTATGCTTTCCACTCTTCATTTCTTTGTGTGAATTTGTGTTTCATCAGATATGACTTTCCTTCTGCCTGAAGGCCTTCTTGTAGCATTGCTTGCGGTAGGCATTTATGGGTGATCAATTCTTTCATCCTTTGTGTGTATGGTAGTGGCTTCTTTCCCCCTTTTTACATAATCTGCGTTTCACTTTTTTCTCTCTCATTATTTAAATTTGTTGGTCTTCTTACTGGCATTGGTTCCAAACTTCTTTATGTTTCTGTGTAATATTTTGTTTTTCTCCTTTAGCTGTTGTAAGTTTTCATCACTGGCTTGGAGAAATTGAACCATTCTGCGCATTCACGTACTTTCCCTCATGTTTCTTGAACTCGATGTTGACCGAGATTCTTCTATGTGGTGGACCTTGTACCAACATATTTTGCTGGACTTGTACCTATTTCACGTTTTGTTGAAAAGTTCGATTGCTTTTCAAAGTTCAAATTCAAACTGTTTCTATCTGATAGATAGAAAAGCAATCACCCCTTGTCCAATGACATCATGTCCTGTGGTCTTGTTCTGTTTTCTTACTAGTACCAGAAAGGTTTCTTTTGTTGTTGAGGATTATTTGGGTTTTCCTCCATAGACAATTATGTCATCTGTAAATAAAGATTTATTTCTTCATTTACATGTATGTATATGTGTACTTTTTTCATTTTTCTATCTAATTGCAGTAGTTACGACTTCCGGAAAAATTGTACATAGAAGTGGTGAGAAAGAGTATCTTTGCCTTGTTCCCATCTGAAAGGTAAGCATCTGACTTTTCAACTATAATTATGATGTCAACTGTAGTCTCATTTGTAGATATTCTTTATTAAAATGAGAAAATTCCTCTCTATTACCCATGCACTGAGTTCTATCATGACTCTGTTTTAATTTTTCTGCGTTAATACAAACATATGATTACTCTTCTTTAGTTTGTTAATGTAGGGAGATCATATTGAAAGATTTTCAAATGACGAATCATCCTTGGGAATTTGAATACATCCCAGTTGGTTGCAGTGTACATTTTTAATTCATTTTTATATTCAATTCACTAATATTTTGTGGACAGTTTTTGGCCTGCACATCCAGGCCTAGTGCTCTCTTTTGGGGAGTTTCTTATTAATTTGATTTCTTAAATAGATATCGACATATTCAGATATCCATTTCTCCTCGTGTGTATTTTAGTAATTTGTATCTTTCAAGGGATTTATCCATTTAATCTAAGTTATCAAATTGTGGCACACAATTATTTATAGGACTTCTTTATTATCCTTTCAATATCTATGAGATAGATTGTGACAGCTAATATTTCAGTTCTGTTATTTGTAACTGTCTCCTCTTTAGTTTGTTTGTGGCTGGACTGGCCTGGATTGAGGTTTATCAATTTTACTAATCTTTTCAAATAATGGGATTTCAGTTTGGCTGGGTTTTTCCTATTGTTTTCTGGTGTTCCATTTCAATGCTTTTCTCTCTAACTTTTACTATGTATTTTATTCTGCTTATTCTAGGTTTATATTGATTTCTTTTTACTCTGTTTTCTCAAGATGGAAGCTTAGATCATTTATTCTAGATATTTATTATTTTCCAACATATGTATTTAATACCAGAGATCTCCCTCTAAATACCACTGTTAACGAATCTCACATGGGAGTGTATGTGCTAAGTCGCTTCAGCCCTGTCCGACTCTTTGTGAGGCTATGGACTGCAGGCTCACTCTGTCCATGGGACTCTCCAGGCAAGAATACTGGAGTGGGTTGCCATTCCCTCCTCCAAGGGATCTTCCTGACCCAGGAATCGAACCCATGTCTCTCAGGTTCCTGCATTGGCACGTGGGTTCTTTACCACTAGCGCCGCCTGGGAGCCCCCACATCTCACAAATCTGGACGCTACTTTATATATTAATTTAGTTCAATACATTTAGAAATCAATTTTGAGATTCTTTTCTTTAATCCAATGCTATTTAGAAGTGTTCTGTTTAATATTAAAATCCTCCAGGGTTTTCTACTTCTCTCTCCATTACTGTCTTCCGGTCCAATCTCGTGTTCTGAGGACATA
>SJYA01014629.1:0-13024 GCA_006410615.1 Neotragus moschatus
CCGACACACGGCATCGAGAGGCGGCGGGGGCTGCCACGAGGTGCAGGGGGGCCCGGCTTCTTTGCCTGAATAGGGGCTTTGAGAACCAAGCGCAGGGGGGTGCTGCTGACCTGAGACGTGTGCCCAGGGGTGCTGGGGTTGCCCGGGACCGGATGAGAGGATGGGAGACCATTCCCTTCCTCCTTCCGCTGCTTGTGTGTTCCCAGACCTCGCTGCAGTGAGGATCAGAGGCCGAGGCCAAGATAAATATCGATGCTCCTGAAACAGAGCCGGACAGTGAGCCCCAGGGGGCCAGTTCAGAGCCCACCTGGCCCTGCCTCCCTGTGGGCCCCCCATTTGCTCCTCTGTCCCGTGATCTGATTGGAGCAGATCTGTTATTTCTCAGCCACCCACACTGTGGCTCACTGCTTGTCTTTAAATCAGTCCATCTTTTTTACTTAAAAGCTATTTTGAAAGGAAATTCTATGTCACTACCGCCAAATGGAGAACCAGTATTAGTTGTCTTAAGTAGGAGGCAGTTGTGAAAATAAGATAGAGGACAAAGAACTAAGCCCCGGTGGGTGAAGTCTGGCCTGAGCCTCGTGCCTTGCTGAGGCCTTGAGCGGAGGCTCCGTCCGTTTGCTGAGCAGCGAGAGCTGTGAGAGGTGTCCTGGCGCCAACACGGAGACCGTCCCCTTGGCGTGATCAGAAGGATCCAGGAAGGGTGAAAAGGGAGCCACTCTCTCGTGGTGCCATTTAGTGTTGTTTAAACCCAAGTCCTTTTCCTAATGAAAGCGCCTCCCTTCGAGAAACGTGTGGAGTGTGTAACAGAATTCAGAGTTCTCTAAATCAGAGCAGCAGCTCAGGGTCTGATGGATGATCGTAAAGTTTCTCCTATGCAGCTCCTTCTTTCCAGGTTTGTCCACACAGATAGCAGCAGTTTCCCAGTTAAAACATTCTCTGTAGCGGTCTTCTGTCTTATGAAATAGGAGGGTACACATTGTTACCTTTTACAATTACACATGTTACAGTGTTACACATGGTGTGCATTTCCCCCTGGTATACACCACTTTGGGCTTCGCAGGTCGCGCTAGTGGTAGAGAGCCTGCCTGCCGATGCAGGATATGTAAGAGCCACAGGTTCAGTCCTTGGGTTGGGAAGATCCCCTGGAGGAGGGCATGGCAACCCACTCCAGTATTCCTGCCTGGAGAATCCCGTGGACAGAGGAGCCTGACAGGCTACAGGCCACAGGGTCACAGAGCCGGACACAACTGAGAGAACTGGCACCCACACGCGTACACGACTTTGATTTAAGGTGTGTCCCCAGAGCATTCCTCTCTCCTGAATTGACTCTCATGCACAGTACGTGAACCATGAACCTCCAGATGTTGAAGCTGGATTTAGAAAAGGCAGAGGAGCCAGAGATCAAATTGTCAATATCCGCTGGATCATGGAAAAAGCAAGAGAGCTCCAGAAGAACGTCTACTGCTGCTTTACTGACTATGCCAAAGCCTTTGACTGTGTGGATCACAACAAACTGTGAAAAATTATTCAAGAGACAAAAATACCAGACCCCCTGACCTGCCTCCTGAGAAACCTATATGGAGGTCAAGAAGCAGCAGTTAGAACTGAACATGGAACACCAGACTGGTTCCAGATTGGGAAGGGAGTGCGTCAAGGCTGTATATTGTCACCCTGCTTATTTAACTTATATGCAGAGTACATCATGAGAAACGCTGGGCTGCATGAAGCACAAGCTGGAATCAAGATTGCCGTGAGAAATATCAATAGCCTCAGATATACAGATGACACCACCCTTATGGCAGAAAGTGAAGAAGAACTAAAGAGCCTCTTGATGAAAGTCAAAGAGGAGAGTGAAAAAGCTGGCTTAAAACTCAACATTCAGAAAACGAAGATCATGGCATCTGGTCCCATCACTTCATGGAAAATAGATGGGGAAACAATGGAAACAGTGACAGACTTTAGTTTTGGGGGCTCGAAAATTACTGCAGATGGTGATTGCAGCCATGAAATTAAAAGACACTTACTCCTTGGAAGGAAAGTTATGACCAACCTAGATAGCATATTCAAAAGCAGAGACATTACTTTATCAACAAAGGTGCGTCTAGTCAAGGCTATGGTTTTTCCAGTGGTCATGTGAGAGTTGGACTGTGAAGGAAGCTGAGCATTGAAGAATTGATGCTTTGGAACTGTGGTGTTGGAGAAAACTCTTGAGAGTCCCTTGGACTGCAAGGAGATCCAACCAGTCTATCCTAAAGGAAATCAGTCCTGAATATTCATAGGAAGGACTGATGCCGAAACTGAAACTCCAGTGCTTTGGCCACATGATGCAAAGAACTAACTCATTGGAAAATACCCTGATGCTGGGAAAGATTGAAGGTGGGAGGAGAAGGGGATGACAGAGAATGAGACGGTTGGATGGCATCACCAACTCAAAGGACTTGAGTTTGAGTAAGCTCCAGGAGTTGGTGATGGACAAGGAAGCCTGGCGTGCTGCAGTCCATGGGGTCACAAAGAGTTGGACTCGATTGAACAGAACACAGAAAAAGTGTTCTCAACAGCCATCTAGTCCAACACTCGTCCTTTTCCAGTAGAATATTTTTTGTCCTCAGTCAAGGCTCTTGGTTGGGGAACCTAGTCCTTACTTCTGAATATTCCACAAGACCTCGATGTGTTGATTATGCACTAGGAGCTTAGTAAATGCATGTTGATGCTGAGGCATGTTGGTTTTGAGCTTCACGGGGGGAAAGAACTATCATTTATCAAGTGTCTTCTGAGACACAGTTTGAGGTGCTTTGTATAAGGTTATTAAATAGCCATTGGCTGCAAAACACCACACACACTGGTCTGTCCTAAGTGTCTCGTTTAAATCCTTGTAAGTTCGCTTTTTGCACAATGAAGCGTCTACTTTAATCACTCAGTATTATCCCTCCGCACAGATCCCCGAGGCCCCCTTTCCCCATTTCATTATGAAAACATTCAAACTTAGGGAAGAGCAGAGTGAGTTTTCCAGTGAATGTCCATGGGCCCGCTTCTTAGATTTGGTGTTAACCACTGCCGCGCTGGCTTTTTCTCATCGCTTTCTCTGTCTGCCTTTCAGCCTGCACTCCACCTCTCACTGTGACTTACCTTTCTCTGCTCTCTCTGCTTCGGTTTCTTTCTCTTGCCCGTTGCATTGCGAGGCACGCAGGATTTTAGTTCCCCGACCAGGGATTGAACCCACCACGCCCCCTGCAGTGGGAGCGTGGATTCTTAACCACTGGACCGCCAGGGAAGTCCCACGTATCTCGGTTTTGTTATCTGTAAAAGGCGACACTGGGAGTCCTGGGCCTGTTTGTGTCATGAGGACGAAATGAGTTAACGCAGCGTGGAGTGAGAAGGTCGGTGAGCATGCACTGTCATGGAGTGACGCGATCAAGGTTCCACAGCCGTGGATGCAGGTGCAGAACTGGGTCTTTCACCAAGAGGGTGTCTGTGTCTCTCTTACAACTTGTTGTGCGTGTGCCAGACCCAGTGTTCAGGATCTCACACACATACACCAGGGGCAGGTGTGAACTCGTGAGCTGTGGGGTGTGGCATCGACGTTGCCTCTGCCTTCCGCGAGGGATGGGGTTGGGGCTGCCCGCACCAGCCTGGGCACCCCAAGACTGGGGTGTTTTGATTCCAAAATCTCACTATCTGTAATTCTGTCTGTAGCAGTTATTTCACTTGTAACTCACGATCAGTGAGGCACCTTAGGGCTTTCCAGTTCCCATTTTCCAGATGAGAAAGCTGAGGCCCAGGAAAGAGATTCCAGCCATCCTCGGTCACACAGGCAGTAAGTCGCCACAGCAAGACTCACACCCTGGTCTTTCTGACTCTCCACCCAGTGCTCTTTCCATCCTGTTCTCTGGGGTTGAAAAGTGCCACGTTCACGGGTGGCCTCCACCCAAGAGCTCCGAAGTGGCTCCCTCGTGGGAGTCAGGCCAGCAGACCACCGCCCACCTGCTGGCTTTGCTCAGAGGTCCAGAGCTGGGGACGCGAGGGAAAGCGGAGGGACGTCCTCGTTTGGTTTCTGCCTGCCGGTGGGTTTGCTGCCGTCTTGGCAGCTTGTGGTGAAGGTGGACAGCCTCTCCTGGGACTTGCTGATGAGGCGTTCAGGTGCTGTTCCCTCCCGCCGGGCATGGGGATGGGGAGACCCTTGCCCTCCTGTGGGCCTTGGCACGGGATGAGTGACCGGAAGCTCTGGGTGGGAGCAGCCATCCGTACCACTCAGAGGACTCAGCCTCACACAGCAGTGGCTTCCAGAGAGAGAGCCCGGCATTTCGGGTCCTCCAGAGCCGTCCACGGTCAGAACGCAGCTCGGATTACGTGCCCAGGAGTTTGTGAGCACCAGGACTGGCGGCATTCAGGTGCCTGAATCTCTTGGCTCACTGATGACAGCCATTCGAGAAGTGAGTACTGCTGTATCAAGAGCTGCGCGGGTGCTGTGTGGAAGGAGGTGGAGAGGTGAGCCACCCCATTGTCACTGACGTGAGCGGAGGTGGGATCGAGGGGCTTGGGAGGACCTAGACTCAAGTCCCTGGAATGCAAGAGCGGAAACGCTCCGGACCCAAAGAGTAGGCGTCCAGAGGAGGATGGGCTGGCGTCATGCACAAGGGGGCATCTGAATGGGCCCTTGAAGAAAAGTTCTGCTGGAGGAGACTCTTGAGAGTCCCTTGGACTGCAAGGAGATCCTACCAGTCCATCCTAAAGGAAATCAACCCTGAATACTCATTGGAAGGACGGATGCTGGAGCTCCAATACTTTGGCCACCTGATGCAAAGAGTTGAGTCAACTGGAAAAGACCCTGATGCTGGGAACGATTGAAGGTGGGAGGAGAAGGGGACGACAGAGGATGAGATGTTGGATGGCATCACTGATTCAATGGACATGAAAGGACAAGCTCTGAGAGACGCTGAGGGATGGTGAGGCCTGGCGTGCTGCAGTCCACTGGGTGGACAAGAAGCGAATGGACTTGGTGACGGAGCAGCAACAGGATTTCCCCATATGGATATAGAGGAAGGTGTGAGCCCAGGCGGACACATGGGACTGTGGCGTTTAGCAGGTTAAACTGCAGTGAAAGTGACCTACTGTGTTTCAGAGGATTCCCTCGATATCTTGTTTTTCTGGAATGCCATTCCCATCGTCTGTAGCCACGGAGACCATGTAGAGGAGCTGGGTTGAAAGGTGTAGGGACTGAACCCGCACCGTCTTTCTCGGATTTATAGTCTTGTGGTGGAACGTTCCAGCAGCTCAGCTGATTCCGTCACCGCCAACCACTCAACATCCACTGCTGTTCTAAGTACCGGCGTGTGTCCGGGCGTGATGCTTGCTGCCCTTGGGGTGTTTCCGGCTGGCTGGGGAGAAAGGCCAACAGAGATCCGTAGAGCCTAGTGTGATAAAAGCCGTGTGCAAGGTCCGTCCAGGCGGTTCTGAGGAGGGGGCGGCGAGCAGCCTTTGCCCTTCGGAGGGGGGCGCCCCAGGGTATCTCCAGAGGGGCAGCGAGGGAGTCATGATGGAGACACACAGTCTGGGACGGCTGGGGTGAGGAAAAGACCTTTACGCGTTCAGACTGCAGAGCTCGGCATCCATGCCGGCGAGCCAGATGTGGGAAGGCTGCCTGGGGCCCAGCCGAGAAGCACCTCGTGTTTCGTCTCGACACCCCGGGGCAGCGGGGAGCCCCCAGCGGGTTTTCAACCAGGCAGGGCTTTGGTGGAGCTGTTCCTCATTGGCCTTCCAGGCAGGATGGAGAGCGGAGGGGATGAAGACACGGGAAGCAGGGAGGTGAGCCAGGGGGCCCCCGGAGGAAATGAAGACCTGGTGGGGCTGCGTCGGGCTCCGCCTCGGCGGTGTGCGCAGCCATCCTGTCCTCCAGCGTCGGCTCCCCCGGGGCCCCGGCTGTATCTGCCTTCGCTTTTCTCTTCTCAATCTTTGTTTCTGGTTTTTTTTTTTTAAGGTTTCTCCTTCTTTATTTTCTTGGCTGCACCGTGTGACCTGTGGGATCTTAATTCCCCAACCAGGGATCGAACCCCCGCCCCTTGAAAGGCAGTGTCTTAACTACCGGACCACCCGGGAAAACCTCTGCACGCGATCTTTTTCTCATCTTTTACAGTCTGTCGGGTCCAGAACAAAAGGTTTGGAGTTGGTGTCCAACAAAAGACGTATGGGAAATAATCAGGATTTAGTCCCGAAAATAAAAGCTAAAGGATACAAGCCAAGTAACAAAGTTGGGGCGTGGGGGGTGGGTGATGGAACAGACCGTCCAGACCAAGGACAGCGGCTGCATTTTTATAACTGAAATGAGCACAGACTCTGGCATGAGCGCCCCTTTCCGCATCTTGAGAATGCAGTAGGTGTTTCCGTGAAGTGGTTCCCTGAGAGTGAAAACCTTTTTTTTCACAGCCGCAGACAGTGCTGTGGCGACAAAAATACGCATCGTTGTGAAAATAAAGGTGATTTACAGCCTCAGCTGTACATCCTGGAGTGGGTAGACAGCAGGGTTACAACCAAGCCTCCTGCTGACCGATTCCATCGGTGTCGAGAGTTGGCTGGCCAGATTTTTGGCACATCCCAGCGGTGGTATTCATTGGTATCTCTCTATCTGCCTGCAAGCCGGGAGCCTTCCTATTATTATTATGTTTTTGACAAATGAACTCATGCAGAGCTTTCATTAAGTTTCACTGAAAGGACCTGGAAATGCCATAAAAATTATCGTAATCTCAGAACCATCACATTCCTGATGCGTGCGGCTGTGCTTCTTGTTGAAATTGACTGATGAGAATATTCAGTTTTTAATTTTCTGACTTAAAATAAGACCATCTGCAGCTGTTTCTTTTAGCAATAATTTTTAATTAAATGCAATAAAATTTACAAGGAAGGACCCTAATAAGAAAATCGGGTCAGGAACACACCGATTGTAACATTTACTAGCGTGAGATGAAAGCCCCATCTTTCCCCCCACCACCACCCTCGCAGAGCTATAATACAGACAACGTCCTCATTAAGTGTTAATCACTATGTGGTTTTTCCTTCATGAAGTCTGTGGGAGGCGTGAGAACAATTCTCACTAACAGCAGACAGCCTTACTGCATGGATTTTTCGGTGAGATGTCAGTGGCTGTGTCCTTGACCAGCTGAGCCCCAGCGGAGGCTTTGTTCCAGCCTGGGCGTGGATGGTGCNTCTAGAAAAAATGGTACAGGGGAACCTATTTGCAGCGCAGGAAGAGAGACTCAGACCTAGGGAAAGAACGTGTGGACACCACGTGGGAAGGGGACCGTGGGGTGACCAGAGAGAGTACCACTAACATATACACACAACACGTACACTGTCATGTATACACGACCATGTATAACACAGACAGTCAGTGGGAAGTTGCTGTACAGCGCAGGGAACTTAGCTCGGTGCTCTGTCATGACCTGGAGGGCTGGGACGTTTAAGAAGGAGGAGGTATGTATACAGATATATGCTTCAGAGAGAAGGGCAAATATCTCTCTGTGTACTTAGATTTTTTTCCCCCAAAATAATCCTCTGTTTTCCGTATGCTCATTTTGCCAAAATCACTGCCAAGTCAACAGAGCCTGTTTATTGCCTGGATGGTTAGCTCTCTGTGAACGCCNGGAGGTATGTATACAGATATATGCTTCAGAGAGAAGGGCAAATATCTCTCTGTGTACTTAGATTTTTTTCCCCCAAAATAATCCTCTGTTTTCCGTATGCTCATTTTGCCAAAATCACTGCCAAGTCAACAGAGCCTGTTTATTGCCTGGATGGTTAGCTCTCTGTGAATGCCTTCTCTGCACAAACATCCAAGTCCAGAGTTACTGGCAGCAGAGAGGTGACTTCAGCCCTGGAAAAAAAATGCTTCGTGTGAAGGTTAAAGTGCAAGCGTCCTGGGACTTCCCTGGTGGGTCCATTGGTGGAGAATCCGTTTCGCAGTCAGTGCAGGGGGTTGAAGGTTCAGTCCCTGGTCGGGGGACTAAGATCCCCCATCCAGTGGATGAACTAATAAGCCCATATGTTCTACAAGTACTGAGCCCGGATGCCTCAACGAGAGAGACCCTGTCCCACAAACTATACAGAGCCCCCCCAAGCTCTGGAGACCACACGCCACAGCAAGGGAGAAACCACATAATGCAATAAGGAGCCTGTGAATTGCAACTGAAGCTCTTACATGCTGTTAACTAACATGGACACACCCACAAATAAATAAATATTAAAAAAATAAATCACAGGTATATTTTAATCATTAATCATTTATGCTGGCCCTCTCTGGAATAGTCCCCTTATTCTTGGTGAACCAGGCATACTTGAAATTCACAGTGACCCTTCCCTGCTTTCACACAAAAAGCATAATTTATAGCGCCTCTTAACCACCTTACTTTTAAAACAAAAAGGTTTTGCAAATGGGTTTTCCACAATCATTCTAACAGCATCCTATTTTTATGGTAAATGCAAATAGTTAAATAGCAAATGATCTATAATAACAGAAAAGGTTTCCTAAGAGGAGACTGTTAAAAACTTAAGTGGTGTGAGATTTTGGTAGAAGTCATTCTTTGTCGTTTATAATAAAAAGCGTGGAAATGATAAAACTCAGATCCATTCAAGAAATGTCAGTCTGTTAAGAAAGGGAAAACAGCAATTATTTTGAATTTGAGACAGTAACTGTGCCAGGTTTCCAAGGATCTTAGGGTGAGAAAAATGGAACATGGGATGGATTACACAGACCTCAGATGTTGCCAACAGGAAGTTGGAGGGATGTGGTACAGCTCTGTGGTTTCTGGGACACCTGAGTTTTTATCAGTGTACCAGTGGACTTCTGAAAATGTAAATAAGGACTTGGGAAAACGCTCAGCAAGCACTGAATTCAAAACAAGCAGTGCAACAGTATCTACTGGATGTGAGACAGTCAAAGTGAGAGAGCAAGAGAGATTTCCCTTTCTGCTTGTAATGCATAATGCCACGTAATTCTGTTTTTCTCTTCAAATCACACTCCAAAAAGTAACCAAATGCTACGCCTCTCATAGTATACTTTAACGGCGTCCAAAACTTGTACATAACACAATAGCATCGGTTTGGCATGAAAGAAGTTGGTCACGTTTGCACAAAGAGTCAAGTAACGCTTAGCACACAGGAGCCAAGTGCCCTAGAATCTGCCTAGGAAGGCAAACTGTTACGTCAGCTGAATTGTTTGACAAGCCTCATCCCGGTCTTTTGGAAGAGGGCAACCTTAGCATCTAGTGAAAGTGAACGTCGCTCAATCATGTCTGACTCTTTGTGACCCCCCTCCCCCATGGACTATGCAGTCCTTGGAATTCTCCAGGCCAGAATACCGGTGTGGGTTGCCTTTCCCTTCTCCCAGGGATCTTCCCGACCCTGGGATCGAACCCAGGTCTCCAGCATTGCAGCTGGATTCTTTACTAGCTGAGCCACCAGGGAAGCCCAGGATCTCAAGATATTATTCAAAATAGTGAAAGTCCCTGCAAACACCCTTTTTAAATTTTTCCTAACTTTAAACTTTTTATTTTATTTTGGGGTATAGGCCAATTAACACTGTTGTCATAGTTTCAGGTGGACAGCAAAGGGACTCAGCCATACATATACCTGCATCCTTTCTCCCCCAAACTCCCCTCCCATCCAGGCTGCCACGTGACACTGAGCAGAGTCCCCTGTGCTGGACAGCAGGTCCTTGCTGGTTCTCCATGTGAAACACAGCAGAGTGTCCATGTCCATCCCAGACTCCCTAACTGTCCCTTCCCCCATCCTTCCCCCTGGGAACCATAAGGTTATTACAGAGGACTGAGCAGAGTTCCCTGTGCTGTCCAGCAGATCCTTGCTGGTTCTCCATGTGAAACACAGCAGTGTGTCCATGTCCATCCCAGACTCCCTGACTCTCCCTTCCCCCATCCTTCCCCCTGGGAACCATAAGCTCATTCTCTAAGTCTGTGAGTCTGTTTCTGTTTAGTAAGTTCATCTGGATCATTTTCAGATACCACATATAAGGACTGTCACAGGACGTTTCTCCCTCTGTGTCTGACTTTCTTCTGTCAGTTTGACACTCTCTAGCAAACACACCTCTCTTCTTTGATAACGCAAACAGAAAACCCACAATACTGGTAAGTACATTATGGCTTTTTCAAGGGTGCCACCCCTAGCCTATTTCCCAAAGATTTAAACACGTNCCCCAACCAGGGATCGAACCCCCGCCCCTTGAAAGGCAGTGTCTTAACTACCGGACCACCCGGGAAAACCTCTGCACGCGATCTTTTTCTCATCTTTTACAGTCTGTCGGGTCCAGAACAAAAGGTTTGGAGTTGGTGTCCAACAAAAGACGTATGGGAAATAATCAGGATTTAGTCCCGAAAATAAAAGCTAAAGGATACAAGCCAAGTAACAAAGTTGGGGCGTGGGGGGTGGGTGATGGAACAGACCGTCCAGACCAAGGACAGCGGCTGCATTTTTATAACTGAAATGAGCACAGACTCTGGCATGAGCGCCCCTTTCCGCATCTTGAGAATGCAGTAGGTGTTTCCGTGAAGTGGTTCCCTGAGAGTGAAAACCTTTTTTTTCACAGCCGCAGACAGTGCTGTGGCGACAAAAATACGCATCGTTGTGAAAATAAAGGTGATTTACAGCCTCAGCTGTACATCCTGGAGTGGGTAGACAGCAGGGTTACAACCAAGCCTCCTGCTGACCGATTCCATCGGTGTCGAGAGTTGGCTGGCCAGATTTTTGGCACATCCCAGCGGTGGTATTCATTGGTATCTCTCTATCTGCCTGCAAGCCGGGAGCCTTCCTATTATTATTATGTTTTTGACAAATGAACTCATGCAGAGCTTTCATTAAGTTTCACTGAAAGGACCTGGAAATGCCATAAAAATTATCGTAATCTCAGAACCATCACATTCCTGATGCGTGCGGCTGTGCTTCTTGTTGAAATTGACTGATGAGAATATTCAGTTTTTAATTTTCTGACTTAAAATAAGACCATCTGCAGCTGTTTCTTTTAGCAATAATTTTTAATTAAATGCAATAAAATTTACAAGGAAGGACCCTAATAAGAAAATCGGGTCAGGAACACACCGATTGTAACATTTACTAGCGTGAGATGAAAGCCCCATCTTTCCCCCCACCACCACCCTCGCAGAGCTATAATACAGACAACGTCCTCATTAAGTGTTAATCACTATGTGGTTTTTCCTTCATGAAGTCTGTGGGAGGCGTGAGAACAATTCTCACTAACAGCAGACAGCCTTACTGCATGGATTTTTCGGTGAGATGTCAGTGGCTGTGTCCTTGACCAGCTGAGCCCCAGCGGAGGCTTTGTTCCAGCCTGGGCGTGGATGGTGCTGGCATCTGGGCAGGGGGCCTCAGTGTTCCAGCCTGTGGACTGGGGACGAGCGTATCGTGCAGAGAGGGTACGGCCAGTGACCAAAGCTTGTCTCTGTCGTTCGTGCATTTCCTCACTGGGCTCGCGTCAAGTGCCTCCTCCATGCCTGGCGCTGCCCTGGCTGCTGCAGCGGTCGCAGTGAGGTCAGCTGTGTCCCCTGGCAGAGAGCTGGTCTTCTGCTGGGGAGAGGCAGAGTGTAAGACAAACTAAAAAGTCAACAGGAGAATCGTCAATAACGAGATCTTTCTTTTGTGATGAGGTTATTCTTTTGTGAGAAAGAAGGAAAGAGAAAGGTGTGATGGAAGGTGCCCGCGGTAAGGGGTGGTTTAGACAGGGTAGTCAGGGAGGGCTTCTTGGAGGAGGTGGCGCTCTGTGAGCTCTGAATGGTGATGAGATGTCATCACGAGGAAGGGCATTCCGGGCAGAGGGAACAGCAGGGGCAGGGGCTCTGAGCCTGGAGGCCCTGGGGCATTTGTGGAGAGGCCCGGAGAACAGAGTGCAGTGAGGAGAGTGACTGGGCCCTGGTGGGCAGGGGCCTTTGTAAAAGATTTGGATTTTGCTTCAGTGAGACGGCATTGGAAAGAAGTGTTAGGATCCAGAATCGTTTGCATTATCTGAAATCGTTCAGATTTGTACGTTTACTTGTGCGTTTGGACTTCCCAGGTGGCTCAGCAGTAGAGAACCCACCTGCCCGTGCTAGGGACGCAGGTTTGATCCCTGAGTCGGAAAGATCCCCTGGAGAAGGAAGTGGCAGACCCTTCCACTGTTCTCACGTGGGCATATCCCATAGACGAGGATCCTGGCGGACTGCAGTCCATGGGGTTGCAAAGAGTCAGACGTGACTGAGCACGTGTACGCACGTGTCTCTCAGCAAATGATTTGAAAATGCAGCAAAGATTNCCCTGGAGAAGGAAGTGGCAGACCCTTCCACTGTTCTCACGTGGGCATATCCCATAGACGAGGATCCTGGCGGACTGCAGTCCATGGGGTTGCAAAGAGTCAGACGTGACTGAGCACGTGTACGCACGTGTCTCTCAGCAAATGATTTGAAAATGCAGCAAAGATTATTTGCTATTCAGAATGGTCCTGGAGGCACCCAGAGGTTGGAACTTGGGTCCCAGCTCTGCCCCTGGCTGGATGATTTTTGAGCATCTGAGTCTCGGGTCCCTCTCCCACCTGCGGTTGCTCTGGACTGGCTTGGAGCCTGCGGTTCTGAGTCCCCATCAGAGTGCTCTTAATGGAAGAGGATGGTGGTCCAGGGAGCTGAGAGGACATGAGTCCAGCAGCGGGAGGCTGGGAGCATCCCTGAAAAGAAATGTGCTGCATTTGGACTCACGTTCCCTGTGTGAACCGATGCGATCTGTGTGCCGTAAGGAGCTACTGAGGGTTTTAGAGCAAGGGAGTGCCATGCTCAGCTACTGCTCTAAGCACAGGGAGTGTGGTGAGGAAGGAGGAGCCTCCCTCCTCCCAGCGAGGTTTCTAAACATCAAGGAATCCAGGCATGACGACAGGACTCGCTCCGCAGCCTCTCTGGTGTGTGCTGTGATGTCTCCCAGCCTCAGCGGTTGCCCGATCACTCAGAGCAGAGTGACCCAGAGCTCTGGCTACTGCCCCTCC
>SJYA01014632.1:0-10327 GCA_006410615.1 Neotragus moschatus
AAAGCAAGAGAGTTCCAGAAAAACATCTACTTCTGCTTTATTGACTATGCCAAAGCCTTTGACTGTGAGCACACTGTGGAAAATTCTTAGAGGTGAGAATACCAGACCACCTTACTTGCCTCCTGAGAAGTCTGTATGCAGGTTAGGAAACAACAGTTAGAACTGGATGTGGAACAACAGACTGGTTCATAATTGGGAAAGGAGTACATCAAGGACATATATTGTCACCCTGCTTATTTAACTTCTATGCAGAGTACATCATGGGAAACACTGGGCTGGATGAGCACAAGCTGGAATCAAGATTGCCGGGAGAAATATCAATAACCTCAGATATGCAGATGACACCACCCTTATGGCAGAAAGTGAAGAGGAACTAAAGAGCCTCTTGATGCAAGTGAAAGAGGAGACTGAAAAAGCTGGTTTAAAACTCAACATTAAAAAAAAATAAAGCTGTGGTACATATACGCAATGGAGTATTATTCAGCCATTGAAAAGAATACATTTGAATGTGTTCTAATGAGGTGGATGAAACTGGAACCTAATATACAGAGTGAAGTAAGCCAGAAAGAAAAATACCAATACAGTATACTAACGCATATATATGGAATTTAGAGAGATGGTAATCATAACCCTGTATGTGAGACTGCAAAAGAGACACAGATGTATAGAACAGTCTTTTGGACTCTGTGGGAGAGGGCGAGGGTGGGATGATTTGGGAGAGTGGCATTGAAACATGTATAATATCATATATGAAACAAATTTCCAGTCCAGGTTCAATGCATGATACCGGATGCTCGGGGCTGATGCACTGGGATGACCCAGAGGGATGGTACAGGGAGGGAGGTGGAGGGGGTTCAGGATGGGGAACACATGTACACCCATGGCAGATTCATGCTGATATATGGCAAAACCAATACAATATTGTAAAGTTAATTAGCCTCCAATTAAATTTTTTTTAAAAGTTGAACTGGCCACATTTATGTGGCTTCTCTAATAAATCATGCAGAATTTATTATTTTAAAAATAAATAAGATAAATAAGATCATGGCATCTGGTCCCATCATTTCATGGCAAATAGATGGGAAACAAAGGAAAAAGTGACAGACTTTATTTTCTTGGGCAAAATCACTGCAGATGGTGACTGCAGCCATGAAATTAAAAGACTCATTCTTTGGAAGAAAAGCTGTGACAAACCTAGACAGCATATTAAAAAGCAGAGATGTTACTTTTATGACAAAAGTCCATAGAGTCAAAGCTATGGTTTTTCCAGTAGTCATGTATGGATGTGAAAGTTGGACCATAAAGAAAGCTGAGTTCTGAAGAATTGATGCTTTTGAACTGTGGTGTTGGAGAAGACTCTTGAGAGTCTCTTGGACTGCAAGGAGATCAAACCAGTCTATCCTAAAGGAAATCAGTCCTGAATATTCATTGGAAGGACTGATGCTGAAGTNACCCACTCCAGTATTCTTGTCTGGATACTCCCATGGACCTGTCTCTTATACACATCTGAACTGTGGTGTTGGAGAAGACTCTTGAGAGTCTCTTGGACTGCAAGGAGATCAAACCAGTCTATCCTAAAGGAAATCAGTCCTGAATATTCATTGGAAGGACTGATGCTGAAGTTGAAGCTCCAATACTTTGGCCACCTGATGAGAAGAACTGACTCATTGGAAATGACCCTGATGCTAGGAAAGATTAAAGGCAGGAGGAAAAAGGAATGACAGAGAATGAGATGGTTGGATGTCATCACCATCTCGATGGACAGGAGTTTGAGTGAACTCTGAAAGTTGGTGATGGACTGGGAAGCTTTGCATGTTGTAGTCCATGGGGTCACAAAGAGATGGACACAACTGAGTGGCTGAACTGAACTCCTTTGAATTGTCCTGGAAATATGTCAAAGGTAAGTGAGTTGTGTTTGTAAAGGCTTATTTCTTGATACTTGAGTCTGTTCCATTGATCTAGCCTTAGGCCACTACCACATGTGTCTTATTTACTAAAACTTTACAGTAAGTTTTGAAATTGGAAAATGTGAGTTCTACATTTTGTAATTCTTTTTAAAGGTCATCCTGGCTGTCCTGAGTCCCTTGAATTTCCAGGTGAATGTAGAAACAGACTGTCAGTTTCTACAAGGAAATCATCTAGGATTTTGATAGGTATTGTGTTGAATCTATAAATAAATTTGGAAAAATTTCCCCCTTCATATTAAGCCTTTCAATCTATGAACATGGACTGTTTTTCCATTTATTTAGTTCTAATTTAATTTCTTTCAGTTCTATAACATTCAGAGTAAAAGTTTTTCAGTTGTCAAATTCATTCCTAATGTTAACTATTTATTACACAACTCATTTAACACATTCAGATGGAATTATAGTCTAAGATGCAATCCTTTTCATAGAAGACTTCATGTCATTGCAGCTTCCTACCATCGACATGTAATTGCTGACATCAGTAATACAGGAAAAATGTGATCTGTTCCATATAGCAAAAATATTTGTGGCAAGCCCCTTTAATTAGCTTTGTTTTTTTATTTTATCACTTAAAGATGGTGGAGTAGAAAAGACAGAGGAACCAGAGATCAAATTGACAACATCCGTTGGATCATAGAAAAAGCAAGAGAATTCAGTAAAACCTCTACTTCTGCCTCATTGACTATGCTAAAGGCTTTGACTGTGTGGATCACAACAAACTGTGGAAAATTCTTAAAGAGATGGGAATACCAGACTAGCTTACTTGCCTCCTGAGAAATCTGTATGCAGGTCAAGAGGTAACAGTTAGACATGGAAAAAAGAACTGGTTCCAAAATGGGAAAGGAGTATGTCAAGACTGTATAATGTCACCCGGCTGGTTTAACTTATATGCAGAGTACATCATGAGAAACACTAGCTGGATGAAACACGAGCTGGAATCAAGATTGCTGTGAGTAATCAATAACCTCAGATACGCATATGACACCACCCTTATGGCAGAAAGTGAAGAGAAACTAAAGAGCCTCTTGATGAAGGTGAAAGAGGAGAGTGAAAAAGCTGGTTTAAAACTTAAAGAGGAAGATCATGGCATCCGGTCCCATCACTTCGTGGCAAATAGATGGGGAAACAATAAAAAACAGTGACAGACTGTATTTTCTTGGGCTCCAAAATCACCACAGATGATGACTGCAGCCATGAAATTAAAAGACTCGTTCTTTGGAAGAAAAGCTGTGACAAACCTAGACAGCATATTAAAAAGCAGAGATGTTACTTTTATGACAAAAGTCCATAGAGTCAAAGCTATGGTTTTTCCAGTAATCATGTATGGATGTAAGAGTTGGACCATAAATAAGGCTGAGTTCTGAAGAACTGATGCTTTTGAACTGTGGTGTTGGAGAAGACTCTTGAGAGTCTCTTGGACTGCAAGGAGATCAAACCAGTCTATCCTAAAGGAAATCAGTCCTGAATATTCATCGGAAGGACTGATGCTGAAACTCCAGTACTTTGGCCACCTGCTGCGAAGAGCTGACTCATTTGAAAAGACCCTGATGCTGGGAAAGATTGAAGGCAGAAGGTGAAGGAGATTACAGAGGACGAGATGGTTGGATGGCATCACTGACTCAGTCAACATGAGTTTGAGCAAGGTCCCGGAGATGGTGAAGGATAGGGAAGCCTGGCTTGCTACAGTCCATTGGGTCACAAAAAGTTGGACACAACTGAGTTACTGAACAACAACAACATTTTTTTATTTTATCATTTTTATTTAGGTATAGTTGATTTACAATATTTTATGTTTTAGGTATACTGTATTTTGATTCACAATTTTAGAGGTTATTCTTAATTTATAGTTATATAACATCTGCTATATTCCCTGTGTTGTACAATATATCCTGGTAACTTATTTATTTTATAAATAATAGTTTCTGTTTCCTAACCTCCTACTTCTATCTTGCCTCTTCTTCCCTCTCCCCAGTGGTAACCACTAGCTTGTTCTCTATATCTGTGAGTGTGTCTTTTTCGTTGTTGTATTTACTAGTTTTAATTTTTAGGTTCCACATATAAGTTGCATCATATAGTTTTTATCTTTCTCTGTCTGGCATATTTCACTACACGTGATACCCTCCATGTCCATCCATGTTGTTGCAAATGGAAATAGTTAGAACCGCTTTCTTAATTTCATTTTTTGATTGCCCATTGCTACTATACAGATACAATTGATTTTTAGATATTGTACTTATGATTTATTTAGTTTGGAACAGCTTGACAAATATAATTCACTCAGTGAATATATATATATTTTTTTCACTCATTGCTTATATACTAAATTATTAATTTTTAAATTGTAAGAAATATATAGTATAAAATTTGCCATTTTAAGATACAATTCAGTGGCATTAATTACATTCACAGTGTTATGCAAACTTCACCCCTATTTCCAAACTATTTTCTCTACTCTTTTGTCAGCATTAAGTGCTAACTCTTCAGTCCCCTTTGCCCAGCCCCTGGTAATCCCTAAAGTATTTTCTCTCTTTATGGTTTTGCCTGTTTTAAGTGTGTGCTTGTATGCTCAGTCGTATCTGACTCTCTGCAACCCCATAGAGTCCTCCAGGCTCGTCTGTCCTTGATATTTTCCAGACAAGAATGCTGGAGTGGGTTGCCGTTTCCTCCCCCATATGATCTTCCTGACCCAGGGATCGAACCCACATCTCTTGTGTCTCCTGTATTGGCAGGCAGATTCTTTATCCTACGCCACTGGGGAAGCCATAATATAAATGGAATTGTGAAATATTTGTCTTTTTGTATCTGCATTATTTTGTTTAACATGAGTTTTTCAAAGGTCATCAAGGTTGTAGCAGGCATCAGAAATTCATTCCTTTTTATGTCTGAATAATATTTTAAATATACATAGCACATTTTATTCTGTCCACTTGTGTATCGGTGAACACTTGAACCATTTACAAGTTTTGCCTATTATAAATAACGCTGTAATGAAAATTGATGTATAAGTCTCTGCTCAATGCCTGGTTGCAGTTCCTCTGTATATTTATTTAGGAGAGGAATTTATGAATTGTATGATGATTCTGTCATTAGCTTTCTGAGGAACCACTAAACTAGTTTCCATAGTGGCTGTATCATTTCACATCATTAACTAATATTTTATTCTTTTTGAAGCTATTGTAAATTGAATTGATTTTACAATTTACTTTTGACTTGTTCATTGCAAGTATATAGAAATAAAACTGATCTTTGTGTGTTGGTTTTGTATCCTGCAGATTTGCTTAATTTATTAATATTAGCTCTAACAGTTTTTTGTGAAATCATTAGGTTTTTCAATATGTCAGATCATGTCATTTGCACACAGAGAGAACTTTACTTCATCTTTTCCATACCTTTTATTTTTCTTGACTAATTGTTCTGGTTTGAACTTCCAGAACTATGTTGAATCAAAGTGATGAAACTTGGCACTGTTGCTTTGTTCCTGGTCTTAGAGGGAAAGTTCTCAGTCTTTCACAGTTTAGTATGATGTTATCTATGAGTTTTCCACATATGGCTTTTATCATGTTGAGGAATTTCCCTACTATTCTTCATTTATTGTTTTTACATTAAGTTTTATTAAATGCTATTTCTGCAACAAACCCGGTTTGTTCCTTCTTTCTAATAATGTGATTTACTGTATTTGTTAATTTTAATATATCAAACCATACTTTCATTTCAGAAATAAATTCCACTTGATCATGGGATGATCCTTTTCAAATGCTGCTGAATTTGGCTTGCTAGGATTTTGTTGGATATTTGCATCTGTATTCATAAAGATCTTCATCTGTTATTTCTTTCCTGAAGTGCCTCTGTATAGTTTTAGTATCAAAGTAGTGCTAGCCTCATAGAGTGAGTTTCAGAAATGTTTCCTTTTCTTCAATTTGTTTGAAGAATTTGTGAATAATTGATATTGAGTCTTCTTTAAACATTTGGTATAATTCACCAGTAAAGTCATCTGTTTCTGGGATTTTCTTTGTTGTGAGATTTTTCATTACTAATTCAATCTCCTCACCACTTACATGCTATCTTAATTTGAGCTGCTATAACACATACCATAACCTGGATGGCTTAAACAACAAACTTATTTCTCATAGGTCTGAAGGCTGAGTCCAAGATCAGGGTGCCAGCATGCCTAATGTCTTGGTGAGACCACTCTTCCTGGCTTGCCGATGACTTCTTGTCTATCCTCACATGGGGGAAAGCAGAAAGAGAGGAAGCAAGCTCTCTGATAAGGAAGAAAAGATACAAATGGGCAGAAAAAATAAGATAAGGGCACTAATCCCATTCATGAGGACTCCACTTTATGACCTAATTACCTCTGAAAGGCCCTACCTCCTAATACCATCACATTAGGAGGTAGAATTTCAACATACAAGTCTGGGGAGGACAAAAACATCCAATCAAAAGCTTTTACCTTTAATATGATTACTGATATAAAGGGTTTACTATTTTCTGTGTTTCTTCTATGTTTTTTCTTCCTCATTCCCTCCATTACTGCCTTTTTTGTAGTAAATTAATTTTTTTTTCAGTGTACCATTTTTATTCCCTTCTTTATTTTTCTACATATTGTTAAAGTTATTTTCTTTGGAACTGCCATGGGGATTACAGTTGACAGCCTGAAATTATAATATGTTTTGAATAATAGTCCTATTATAATAGTATACACTCGACTCCTATACCTCTCCTCTCCTCCCTATGTTGCTCTTGTCACAGATTACATCTTTATATATTATATACCCATTGTCATGTATTTATAATTATTTTATGCATGTTTCTTTCAAATCACATGAAAATGGAGACACTGTAAATGTAAACTAAACTGAAAATACAATAACGCTGGCTTGTTTTCTTTACCTATGAAGTTTTACCGTCACTAGTGTTTTTTAGTATTTTCTTATGTCTTTGAGTGACTGTCTAGTGTTCTTTCATTTCAGTCTGAATAATTCGTTTTAGAATTTCTTGTAGGGCAAATTACTGGTAATGAACATCCTCAGCTTTTTTTAAAATCTGATAATGCCTTATTTTCTCCTTCATTCTTGAAGGATAGTTTTGCCAGATATAGAATTCTTAGGTGACAGGTTTTTATTTCAGCACTTAAAGAATGTCTTCTCATTGCCTTTTGATCTTTATGGCTTCAGGTGAGAAATCTGCTGTTAAGCTTATTGAAGATCCTTTGTACATGAGGAGCCACTTCTGTCTTGCTGCTTTCAAGATTATCTCTTTGTTTTTGAGTTTTAGCAATTTGACTATAATGTATCCTTTACAAACATACAGATCTCATTAAATTTACCCTGTTTGGGGTTTGTTGAGCTTGTTGGATGTACGTATTCATGTCTTTCATCAGATTTAGGAAGTTTTGGCCATTATTTCTTCAAATATTTTTTCTGCCCATTTGTATCTTCTCTTCCTGGAATTCCTATAAATGTATATATTGTTCTATTGCTAGTATCCATAGGTCCCTTAGACTATGTTCACTTTTCTTCATTCCTTTCTTTCTTCTCCTCAGATTAGGTAATTTCTTAATGTCTAACCTTGAAATTCATTGATTCTTTCTTTTACTTGCTCAGATCTACTGTTGAATCCCTCTGTGAGTTTTTCACTTATTGTACTTTACAGCTCCAAAATTTCTTTTTGGCTACCCTTTATAGTTTCCATCTCTTTATCGATTCTCTCATTTTGTTCAGATATCACCTTACTCATTTCCTTTGGTTCTTTGTTCATGGTTTGCTTTAGCTGATTAACATTTAAGACAGTCACTGTAACATCTTTGACTAATAATTCTAATATCTGGACTTCTCCAGGAATAGTTTCTGTCAAACTCCTTATTTCCCATGACTGGAAGATACTGATCTATTTCTTCATACGTTTTTCTAGTTTCTGCTGAGAAGTACATACTCTGAGCATCATCCTGTGGTAACTTTCTGGAAATCTGATTTTCCCACTCATCAGTGGTTGCTGGAGTTTTCTTCATTCATGGATGGAGCCATCCTTTTGTAGCTTTTCCATACCATATTTTGCAAAGTATATATCCTTTGTTGTGTGTGTTCACTGAAGTTTCCCTTCTGTTGTCTATACAGTCAGCCAGTGTCCTGACAAAGATAACCTTAAATGACTCTCAGAGAGGAAAAGAGAGAAAATGTTTCTTCAGATTCTCTCATGTCTGGGAGGCACTTCAGCCTGAGGGCTGAGACAACGTTCACCCTCCATGGCTGCCAATCACTGATCAAAAACAACAGTCCGAACTGACAACTCCAAGTTTTGGAGGACAAAGCCCTTATTACCCACTCTGGGTCCAGCAAGCCATACGAGGAGTTTGGGTGGGCTGCTATTTTCCATCACTGCCTGCTCCAGGGCTTAAGAATGAGTAATAGTAGCCACCATGTCATTAAAGCTGAAATTGCCAAAAACTACCAGCCTCTTCATCCAGCTCTCTCTTGGATGCTGCAAGCACTCTACTTCCAGCAACTCTATGAAGGAGTTGCTTCAGACAGTTCCTGGCAATGTGATGGTTGGGTCAGGGGAGGGATAGATTCCTAGAGCTTCCTACTCTGCCATCTTCCTGAATATCACCCACAACACAATTTGTATTTATCTACATACAGTTTGTATATTGATCTTGTGTCCTGAAAACTTGCTAAACTTATTTGTCCTAACAATTTCCATTGGTTTCCTTAGGACTTTATATATACAAGATCATGTCATATCCAAAGAAAGATCATTTTCCTTCTTCCTTTTGTAATATGGACACCTTTCTTTCTTTCCTTTTTTCTTTTTGGTCTAATTGTCCTAGCTATAACTTTCAGTAACTATTGAATAAATGTGGTGAGAGAGAACATCCTTGTCTTGTTCCTGATCTTAGGGGTAAAGCGTTTAGTCTTTCACCATTACATATGGTGTTTG
The DNA here is from genome assembly GCA_006410615.1 of Neotragus moschatus. Classification (NCBI taxonomy): domain Eukaryota; kingdom Metazoa; phylum Chordata; class Mammalia; order Artiodactyla; family Bovidae; genus Neotragus; species Neotragus moschatus. The sequence goes on from SJYA01014632.1 coordinate 8,904, forward strand.
ATGTGGGTTTTTCATAGATGCCATTTAAAAGATTAAGTTCCCTTCTAAGTTTGTTGAGTTTTTTTTTTTAATCATGAAAGGGTGTTACATTTTGTAAAATTCTCTTTCTACATCTATTGAGATGATCATGATGTGATTTATTAATTTTTTAAGGTTTTTATTATATATTTATTAAAGATACTGTTCTGTACTTTTTCTGTGTTTGTCTATTTTGGTATCAGGGAAATAGAGGCCTCAGAATGAGTTGGGAAGTGTTCCCTGCTCTCCTTCCTTTTGGAAGAATTTGTAAAGGACTTTTATATACATCTGTGTCTCTTTTGCTGTCTCGCATACAGGGTTATCGTTACTATCTTTCTAAATTCCATATATATGCATTAGTATACTGTATTGGTGTTTTTCTTTCTGGCTTACTTCACTCTGTATAATCGGCTCCAGTTTCATCCACCTCATTAGAACGGATTCAAATTTATTCTTTTTAATGGCTGAGTAATACTCCATTGTGTATATGTACCACAGCTTTCTTATCCATTCATCTACTGGTGGACATCTAGGTTGCTTCCATGTCCTGGCTATTATAAACAGTGCTGTGATGAAATCTTGAAAATTTATATTTCATTTTCATTTAGTTTAGAAATATTTAACTTCTCTTGAAATTTCTTTGACCTATGTGTTATTTAAAGTACATTGTTTAATCTAAAAATATTTTGGAATTTTCAGTATTCTTGGGCTTCCTTTGTGGCTCAGCTGGTAAAGAATCCTGCAATGTGGGAGACCTGGGTTTGATCCCTGGCTTGGAAAGATCCCCTGGAAAAGGGAAAGGCTACCCACTCCAGTATTCTGGCCTAGAGAATTCCATGGACTGTATAGTCCATGGAGTCACAGAGTCAGACATGACTGACTTTCACTTTCTGTTATTGATTTCTATTTTAATTTTACTGTAGTCTGAAAATGTTCTTTATATGATTTCTGTTCTATTACATTTGCTAACATGTGTTTTATGGCCCAGAATGTGATTTATCTTAGTAAATCAACTCTGCTATTAATGAATTCCTCTATTTTGACATTTCTAGTAATCACAATTTTGCATTTGTTTATGGTTTTAATAACAAATTTTGTCTATCTAAACATTACAGTTTATCTTGCCTATATTCTTATTGTCTTTGATACCCTTTTAAATCTTTATAGATAGCCTTTATGTTCTTTTTTTCTTACAATTTGTTTAAGGGACTCAATTCTTTAATTTTTAGTTTCCCATAGTCTAATTTTTGCCGGTTATACTTAAAATATAGTAAGACATGATTCTCTATTTTCTGGATCCAGAATCTTGGTCACTTAATATTTGATTTTTTATTTTGGTAGGACTATGTGCAGTGTTGTATTCTCTCCATAGGAGTTACTACTGCTACTGCTAAGTCACTTCAATT
>SJYA01014633.1:0-10318 GCA_006410615.1 Neotragus moschatus
GATGCAGAGAGCTGACTCATTTGAAAAGACCCTGATGCTGGGAAAGATTGAGGGCAGGAGGAGAAGGGATGACAGAAGATGAGATGGTTGGATGGCATCACCGACACAATGGACATGGGTTTGGGTGAACTCCAGGAGTTGGTGATAGACAGGGAGGCCTGGCATGCTGCGGTTCATGGAGTCGCAAAGAGTCGGACACGACTCAGCAACTGAACTGAACTGACCCTTCAAAAATATTCTTCCCCTTTAGAACTATCCAAAACCACCTAATGACAATATAAGGTGGATTCCTCATAAGAAACTAGTGGACAGGACAGCATAAATATGGTTAGCAGGCTATGTAAGTACACTTCTTTTAAACACACTGCTCACTAAATGCTGGTTGAAGGAATTTCAAAGATAATGACCACATTTATGTTATCTGAAGCCCAAAGAAATCTATACACAGGTATACATAGCATAATGTCCTCAATATACTATACCCAGCAGATGTGAAAAATTGTGGCTCTTGTCCCATTAATTACTCCCTATTTCCATCCAGTTAGTTCTTTTATCTACCTCCAACATGAGAATACATGCTAGGTGTGAGGCTACCACCAAGCACGCAGAAGTGAACTGTGCATGACTGAGACAGCACCATGTCCAGGGTCACACAGCCCATCTGACCCCAGAGCAGGGACTCTGCCTGGATAAAGGTGACCATAAGGCTCAGGGCATGACAGGCAGGTTAGGAGCATCTCATCCAATCTCACACCTGGTCAGAACGCCGCCCTGGGGTCCCTGCCAGGGGGAGCCCACCAACCACCGCGAAAGGAGAACAAGGGATGCTGGAGAGGTGACACAGGCCACTGGGAATTGGGTCTCCCTGGGAACACACACAGAAGATAGGGTTCATGTCTGAGAAGTCTCCCCTGGCAGCAAGTCTGAGGACCTGGAGTCCATGCCAGGTGGGGCTTACAAACACCACCCGTGACCAGACCGAAAGCGAAATAGAAGCCCGCTTACCTCGCTATTGTGGCCCCTCAGGTTGAAGTTGATTCTCTGAGGAGTGTTTCTGTCCCGGCGGCAGTGGCTGGAGGTGAAGGTCACCCCGACGACGCCGCGCCCGTTGCCCGTGGCCAGCCAGCCCTCCTCATAGTAGCGCCTGCGGCACACGGGCTTCTCCTTCTCACTTTTGGGGACGCGGCCCTTCCAGGACAGGCAGAGGATGTTGGAGTCACTGCACAGGACAGGCCCATGCTCCACCGCTGCATACATACTTTTTTTGGAAGAACCGTTTTACTTAAAGAGCAAGGATGAATGCCGAAAAAGTAAAACCAACTGCTCTCACTGACTGGTGTTATTTCTGTGGCTGGCTTGCGCTGTTTTGCCCGACCCCCTTTAATTGAAACTGACCTCGTTCTAATTAGAAGGTCAGTATTTTATAAAGCTCCACCAAATGCATAGTGAAAAATTCCTCTATAAAAGATCATGGCAGTCTGCTAAGAAAAGATAATGCTTAAAAAAAAAGTGGGGTCCATTTTTATTTTCAAGTCCTTAGAGGAAGAGCCAGGTGACCCTTTGGAGAAAGAGCATCGTTGACAAATGGTGATAAAGAAACTGAGTGTTCTTTTCACTTGGTTCTTCTTATTCAGCCTGAGATTCCAGTTTAGTGTAATGTGATTCCAGACACAAAGGGCTACAAACACACAGATTTCAAGTAACTTAAGGCTTTAAGAATCCCTCAAGCTGGAGCGTCTCCTTCAAAAGTTCAGATACAGAGGCAGAACACACAGGATCATCTTCCTTCTGAAGCCACCCTCGGGCTTGCTTTCTCAGCTAGATCAATTTTTGCTGCTAAAGCTGAAGAAGATTGCATAAAGGGAAAAAAAGGCACACAAACCGTGCAAAACAGACTGGAGTTTGTGCAGACAGCAGTCCAAATTTTAGGAGGAAAAAAAAAAACCACACACAACTCTTTCCTCACTGTTCAGAGCCAGAAACCTCCAACTGCAGAGCCCAACTGGGCTTCCCAGCAGGTGGTTGTGTCCCCAGGGAGGGCCGCGACACCGGCTGACGCAGCCCTGGGGGCCATAGAGGCAGGCGAGGAAGCCCCTGCCCCCAGCAGAGCCAGGAGATTCCAGGGCTCTACGGGAGTGTGGGCCTCCAGCAAATCTAAACACGCGTGCTGACAAAGGGCAGCCCAGCTGGGCTATAGGAGGTCTCTGTACTTCCTCCCCTAGTCACTCCTCCCCTTTCTGCTCCTAAGGATGACATGCTTTTCCATCTTGAAGGGAAAAAACTAATCCCAGAATTAAGTCCATGAACTGGTCCCCCTCTTACATGCAAGTATGCCTGGATTCAACATGGGAGAGAACCCCTTAAAATGGAAACACAGGCAAGAGCTGGGTTCTTTTCTCAGTCTCCCTGAAGAGTGACCGTGCTGTCTGAAGGACACTCTCCTGACCACCTTCAGAGATCGTCTCCAAATGCCCCGGGTACAGTCCAAGGAAAGAAGCTTTACAAGGATGCGCCTTGATAATTATTTTGTGATTAGCAGTTTCAATTGCTACCTTAAGGAACTATCCTACAGATACAGGCAAGGAAAAGGGAAATAATAAATTAAAATTTCTGGATTTTTTTCAGTTAACTGAAAAAAGGCAAAGGAATCAGTTCATTGTTCAAACTTGTCCCATCACACCCTGGCTGGCTTTCCTCCAGTCATAAGCACACAGTGAGAGCCACCCTTCAGTCCTGAATTTAACGTCTGTCCAAATCACCAGACCCACTGAAAAATAAAGTGCAAAAAGCACAGCACACTCCCACCTGCAAGGCTTGAAATCACACTTCCCCCTCAGTCACCTTCTCACTTAGTTCCTTCTTTAAACTGGAGAGGTATTTTTGAGGCTTGATCTGTGCAAGCTTTTTTTTCTCTTCTTTTTGCAAACTTTCTTTACCCGTGAAGACCATATGGAAAACTGGCCGTTAGTGATGTATTTCTCTCCCCGGGCTCCCAAGCCCAGTGGTGTCAAGTTGCTCCATCTGATTCTTAAATTAATTTTCATCAGTTGTAAAACTCTTCAAGAGAGCACAAGAATAAGCCTCTCTTCTCGTGTAAATGTGTATGTATAGAAAGAAAGTTTTAAATATACATAGACACACACTCTTCAAATGGCACACAAAACGTCTGTTTTCCCAGTTGTTTCATGAACCATCAGATTAATCACAGCTTGAAGGCCCTGGAGTCTGACAAATCTGTAAGACAAAATGGGACACACAGAAAAAGAATTTAAAATACTGAAGAATAAAGGTTTTAACACACTTCTACCGGTAAACATGTGAACATAATATAATAATATAATAATTGTTGTAACTGAAATCAGAGACCCCTCTGGACACACACGTTTACGAAATGGAGCTACAGACTGGTAAGATTTCAATAGTAAAAGAGCACTCCACGCCAACTCACAGGCAACACGCACCATAAGGAGACGGATGCCATGTGCCATTTACTAAGCTTGCCAGTGGCTGTGCAGAGTGAGTGAAACAACACTGTGCTGTCCCTTCTGAGACGAGGAGCCCTGAATGTGCGCACTTCCCGGCCAGAGGTCACCATCCTGAGCTAAGTGACATCCTCAAAAAGGAGATGGAAGAGGCTCCAGCAAGTTATCTGAAGGGATGTTTTCACTTTGAGTAAAAGCTCTTCCCTGAAGACACAAGGCAGTGAGAGCCTTTAAAACTCTCCATTTGTGACTGCCGGCAGGTCACAGAGCAAAGCCCAGCTGTTGCTTTTACGTCGCCTACTAGCAAAAAAGTTCCAGAGAATCTATCTCCAGCAAACCCGTTCCTTCCTGCTGTCTTTGGTCCAGCTCCATATCACATCCACAGAAACACTGGACGACTTGCTCCCAAACTTCCCCCAGTCCCACCTTCCAGAGAACTCTCAGAGTGATCTTTCTAAAACTCAAGGCTGCTCAAAGAGCCTGGACTGTTCTCTCACCTCCCCGGTACCAGGTCACCCCCAGAGAGCTAGCTGAAATGGATAGCCCAGCCCCATCCCACCCCCATACCTGACACTGGACCTGGTTATCTGCATCTTTAACAAGTTCCCAACAAACGCTGACGCTGCTGATCTGGAACCAGCTTTCAGAGCCACTGGCCTATGAGATCAAGTGCCAGCAGGACCCTTCGCAATCTGATGGCAAGTGTCCTCCTCTGTGACAGCCCCACACCTGGCCTGTGTTCAGCCCTCACCCTCTGGCCACTCCCTAGACTGCGTCCCCTCTCCTCCTTGTTGCCATGGCCTGTGCTCCTTTCCCAAGGCAGGCCCACATCTCCTCTAACACCTACTACACAGCACCTTTCCTGGGAAGCTTCCCAGAGACCCCGTGCTAACCTGCCAACAGCCTTCATCTTGCTTCATCCTGACTCTCTTCCTGGCGCTCCCAGAGGCTGGGAACCTATGCTTTTCGTCCCTGACACAGAACTTAGCACAAACAAGTTACTCGATGGAAGTTTCCAAGAGGATGCAGGCCAAGGCAAGGCAGAAACTACAAATAACTTCCTTGAGATACTCTAATTCAAATGAGTCACAGTACATATATACTTCCTTTGTATCTAAAATCAAAACAATTCTCTTAGGAAGCACTTGTACCTGAGGGGGAAAAAGTAAAAACAAATGCTATCAAATTCAAATGGATGCTATGTTCTTCCTCCAGAAATTCTAACACCATGGTACAATAAATATTCCCTTAGTCCCTACCCCTGGCCTGCAGACAAGCACCAGAGGGGAAAAGCAAAAGCAACTTCTCAAGACCCAGCAATTACTAATGTTTAACCCACATTAAACACGACAATGTATACCATCCGTTCCCTCACATCCTCCCCAGACAGGAGGTGGTCCATAACATCAAAATTACTTTCAAAATAATACTGAGACATTATAAATCTTCACTGCATCACAATCTCTATCAATGGTGCAAAAGCAACAGTGGGGGCAACCGCCAGCCCAATGGCCCAGACCAAGGCCCAACATCAGCCGGTATAAGGGCTCGTCAGATCTTTTAACATGCTGTCCACGTTTAAGGATGTTAAATGCAGCAGTAAAAATGATTATTATTCAGTCTCACCCCTTCAGGCCATGATTGTTCAGCACTCTGTTTCAAACAGTGAGCTCTCACACAGCCCTTGTGCAGACTGCAGCGCTATGGGGCCACTGAGGAGAAGCACTTGGGCTACAGTCTAAGCTGTGGGCTGAGCACACTGCCTTCTTCATGAAACACCATGTTTACTGGAAAGAATGACTGACAAATCATGGTCATTCAGGCTTGGGTCTTTGGCAGACATTTTTCTTTAACATGAACAAATTGAGCTGTCACTGATGGTATTTGTTGCCAATAATAAAAGTAGAGTTTTCAAGTTAAAATTGTGGGAAAAACAGCATCTAGCATTCTGTGCTTGATAGAATCCCAAGATTTAAAGACACTCTGCAAGCAAAAGAAGATGGTATTGATAAAGGTGAACTTTTGATAGCAGACTTCATATTTCATAGTGTGTCAGTATTTGGAATATTCACATAGCTTAAAGCAACATTTTTCAGATGACCAATGCATGTTGATAACAATTACGCTTTACAGAATCATTCAAAGTGCAAAAAAGAGAAATGGATTTTAATATAATCAAGTACGAGAAAGTCACTAATACATTTAAAACTCCACATTGGTACTAACCTTTAAGAAACTATCACTTGTTGCGTTCTAGTGGAGTAACAAAAATATCCATGATTGGCTGAAAAGACTATTAAAATACTCTTCCCTTTTCCCACCACATATCTGTGTGAGATCAGATTTTCTTTAGACATTACAACAAAACAGCATATTGCAACAGATTGAATACAGATGCAGATATGGGAATATAACTATCTTTTCAGTACATTTAGACTATTTCTGCTTTATTGACTATGCCAAAGCCTTTGACTAGGTGGATCACAATAAACTGTGGAAAATTCTGAAAGAGATGGGAATACCAGACCACCTGACCTGCCTCTTGAGAAACCTATATGCAGGTCAGGAAGTAACACTTAGAACTAGACATGAACAGGCTGGTTCCAAATAGGAAAAGGAGTATGTCAAGGCTGTATATTGTCACCCAGCTTATTTAACTTATATGCAGAGTACATCATGAGAAACGCTGGGCTGGAAGAAGCACAAGCTGGAATCAAGATTGCTGGGAGAAATATCAATCACCTCAGATATGCAGATGACACCACCCTTATGGCAGAAAGTGAAGAGGAACTCAAAAGCCTATTGATGAAAGTGAAAGAGGAGAATGAAAAAGTTAGCTTAAAGCTCAACATTCAGAAAACGAAGATCATGGCATCTGGTGTTGGGAGCCAGTGTGAGGAATCCCACCCGTGACAAGGTCATGCGGCAAAGACAAGATGGGCAAGGGCGATTCGGGCCTCAGGGTGTCCCCCTGGTATTTCCTGAACATGTACCCCCAAAATAAGAATCTGCCTGACTTATTATTTCCACTCTTCTGACACTCTCTGGAAAAAGTTAATTCAGGGCTTTAGTCTTCTGCATTTGAAAGGAGTGTTTCAGCTCAACCCCCTCTGATAACGCTCTAATTTGCCTAACAGGTTTCCCTAAACCTTTTACAGCTTGTGAATTGCGTACAGCCCCCAACTACGAGAGGCACAAAGCTTGAAGCATCTTAAAGATATAGAGCCTTTTCTAAAGAGCTAAAAATCATATTGGTGATGGGTTTTCACTGTTGACTCAATGACTGCTGCCAGGCCTCTATATTCTCTATCTTTTAGACACCTGAAGAATATTAATCAATGTATTTGGGATATAGAAATAGGAATATAGTAGTTTTGATGTTAGCAACACTAGACTTTTGAGTTAATTACTTTTCTTTGTTATGTATCACTGCACTCCTCTTGTGTCCTTGCTATGTAAGAATGTAACTTTATTTAGTGCTTTCGGAGAATGGCACCAGACTTTGGAAAGATAACACAAATAAGTCTTCTGGTTAACAAGCCCTTATCAGAAAAGAGCCATAAAATGTTAATTGGCCCTTTTGGCTGGAAGATGATGTAAATCACCTAAGGCTTGTGTACACTAGGTATGTAGAGAGAAAAGCCTGGTTTTGATAAGAGTCTGGGCTGCTAACGCTGCATAGTTTTGTATTACCCCTTGATCTCTATGTACAATCAAAAAGGTATAAAAGGCCTTCTGAACAATAGGGGCTGGGCCAGTCACTGGAAGGATTGGTTTCCTCCAGTGTCTTCTCTTTACTCTAATTTCAGGCTGAATTCTCATCTGGGACGTGGAGGCTCACCATGTCTACTTACTTGTCCCGGCTTCTAAGATCCGTAAGAGAGAGAGCCCAAGGCGGGGCACTCTTCAATATTCAAACGGGCGCCAGTGGCCCAACATAGATGGTGCAAGTTCCTTGCCTGGAGCCTTATTGGCTTTCCACGTAAACCAAGTTATTCAGCCTCTTTTCTCCCTCTAAATTTTCCTATTATATTATTATTTCCTAATCTAATCTTATATTAATAATAAATAAGTTTTTCCTCACCGACACCATCCTCGCTTCGAATTCCCTGGATCCACTGGGAATGGACCCCGGCAATCTGGTCCCATCACTTCACGGTAAATAGATGGGCAAACAGTGGAAACAGTGTCAGACTTTATTTTGAGGGGGCTAGAAAATCACTGCAGATGGTGATTGCAGCCACGAAATGAAAAGACACTTACTCCTTGGAAGGAAAATTATGACCAACCTAGATAGCATATTCAAAAGCAGAGACATTACTTTGCCAACAAAGGTCCGTCTAGTCAAGGCTATGGTTTTTCCAGTGGTCATGCATGGATGTGAGAGTTGGACTGTGAAGAAAGCTCAGCGCCGAAGAATTGATGCTTTTGAACTGTGGTGTTGGAGAAGACTCTTGAGAGTCCCTTGGACTGCAATGAAATACAACCAGTCCATTCTAAAGGAGATCAGTCCTGGGTGTTCTTTGGAAGGACTGATGTTAAAGCTGAAACACCAATTCTTTGGCCACCTCATGCGAAGAGTTGACTCATTGGAAAAGACCCTGATGCTGGAAAGGATTGGAGGCAGGAGGAGAAGGGGACAAAAGAGGATGAGATGGCTGGATGGCATCACCGACTTGATGGACGTGAGTCTGAGTGAACTCTGGGAGTTGGTGATGGACAGGGAGGCCTGGCATGCTGCAATTTATGGGATCACAAAGAGTCGGACACAACTGAGCAACTGAACTAAACTGAGACACTGAAGATACTGTACCAAAATATGAAATATTGCTACTCTTCTCAGTAAACTTTTCAATTAGAAAATATAGCTATTCTTTCATAGAAAATAGATTATTTATAATTTTTAGGTTTGTTTTTTTATTTATTTTTTCCATCTCAGGTGTACATGAGTTCCCAATCTTGAAGCCCCAGGTTTGTTTTTAAATCAGCTAATAAACTTTTTAATTTCTCATTTTTAGTTTCTAATATCGTAAATCAGCAGCTCACACCCACACTGGAGGAGGAAATGGCAACCCACTCCAGTATTCTTGCCTGGAGAATCCCATGAACAGAGGAGCCAGGCAGGCTATGGTCCATGGGGTTGCAGAGTGGGACACGACTGAAGCAAATGAGCACCAAAACCCACATACTCAAAGCTCTTTTTGGACTTCAATAATTTTTGAGATACAAAGGAGCCCTAAAACCAAAAAGGTTAAAAATCACTGACATCCCAACTCTCCAGAATGCAAGCCTTAAATAACCATTGAAATAAAGTATCAGTATGTAGGATAAATTTCCATAGTAAAAGCACAGACAAAAATGTTTCATTTTGTGTATATTGCTATGGTTTTTAACCAAACTTTTAAAATTAAAAGTTCCATATATGCTAGACAAATAAGGCAGCTATTTTAAAGAAGAATGGCATGCAACTTTATTATTTCTCAAATGGATAGTGGATATCAAAATCTAACAACAAAAGAACACAATCATAGTCTCCTAATTACTGAAAGGCAGATGCCTATCTTTTGTTTTTTAATTCTTTGCTGTTCTTAACTCCATGTAGTTCTTTATTTTTGGCTTCATTGCTGCTCAGGCTTTCCTGTAGTTGCAGCAAGCAGGGACTACTCTCTAGTGAGCTGGCTTCCCGCTGTAGCGGCTTCTCTTGTTACGGGGCATGGGCTCTAGGGCTGGAGGCTTCAGGAGCTGCGGCACACAGGCTTAGTTGCTCCGCAGCATGCGGGATCAGACCCATGTCCCCTGCACTGGCAGGTGGATTCTTTACCACTGAGCCACAGGGAAGCTCAGCTTTTCAGTTGCTAAGTTGTGTCTGACTCCTTGCAACCCCATGACCTGCAAGGCCCAGGCTGGTGCCAAACTTAGTGCTACCATTAATAGATCAGTTTCTAGGGGTTCAAATCAGCACTAGTAAAAGGGTTTGGTATAAAAAAGTTAAAAAGCAACTATTCAACTGAAAGCAGTGACTCGAAACAAATATTTGCACATGCACATCCATGTTCAAAGCAGCACTATTCACAAAAGCTTGAAGGTGGAGGGAACCCGAGTGTCCTCAGACAGATGAGTGAGTAAACAAGATGTGGAAACACATACAATGTTATTCAGCCTTAAAAAGAAACTCTGTCTGACACATGCTACAACATGGATGAAACTTGAAGACATTATGCTAAGTGAAATAAGCCAGATACATAAGGGCAAATATATATAAGTATGATTCCACTTATATGAAGAATCTAGAGCAGTCAATTTCATAGAGAGCTGCAAGGGGCTGGGAGAGGGGAGATTGGGGAATTCTTATTTATTGGGTACAGACTTTCAGTTTGGAATGAAGAAAAAATTCTGGACCTGGCCAGTGGTAATGGTTGCATTAAAATGTGCATGTACTTCTATTAAGGTCATTGTCATTGAACTGTACAGGTAAAAATGATTAAAATGATAGATTTGTTATGTATTAATATATCTCACCTTGATTTTTAAAATCAGGTGAGAAAAACAACTATTCATACAAAGTTTTTCAATAATAGATTGCATAGTTTTAGCATTATGATGTTTCTACCCTAAAATTATAATACAGGCCCATGAGCCACCCCCGAATCTTTCATTAGGAATAAACAATGCTAACGTCTGAATTCTGGCCCAAACATGCTTTTGTTAACTGCAGCTTATTTTCAAACTATTCCTATATTAAATCACTGAAAAATCTATTCCTGCCTTTAGGAGATTACAATCTAAGAGCAAATAATATATGTGCCTGATTGAATTAATAATCTGGTAACCATCTT
>SJYA01014635.1:0-10319 GCA_006410615.1 Neotragus moschatus
CTCTCATGCTAGTAAAGTAATGCTCAAAATTCTCCAAGCCAGGCTTCAGCAATATGTGAACCGTGAACTGCCCAATATTCAAGCTGGTTTAAGAAAAGACAGAGGAACCAGAGATCAAATTGCCACCAGCCACTGGACCATGGAAAAAGCAACAGAGTTCCAGAAAAAAATCTATTTCTGCTTTCTTGACTATACCAAAGCCTTTGACTGTGTGGATCATAATAAAGCGTGGAAAATTCTGAAAGAGATAGGAATACCAGAACACTTAACCTGCCTCTTGAGAAATCTGTAAGCAGGCCAGGAAGCACAGTTAGAACTGGACATGGAACAACAGACTGGTTCCAAATAGGAAAAGGAGTACGTCAAGGCTGTATATTGTCACCTTGCTTATTTAATTTCTATGCAGAGTACATCATGAGAAACGCTGGACTGGATGAAACACAAGCTGGAATCGAGGTTGTCGGGAGAAATATCAATAACCTCAGATATGCAGATGACACCACCGTTATGGCAGAAAGTGAAGAGGAACTGAAAAGCTTTTTGATGAAAGTAAAAGAGGAGAGTGAAAAAGTTGGTTTAAAGCTCAATATTCAGAAAACGGAGATCATGGCATCCAGTCCCATCACTCCATGGGAAGTAGATGGGGAAACAGTTGAAACAGTGTGAGACTTTGTTTTGGGGGGCTCCAAAATCACTGCAGATAGTGACTGCAGCCATGAAATTAAAAGACGCTTACTCCTTTGAAGAAAAATTATGTGCAACCTGGAGAGCATATTGAAAAGCAGAGACATTACTTTGCCAGCTAAGGTCCGTCTAGTCAAGGCTATGGTTTTTCCTGTGGTCATGTATGGATGTGAGAGTTGGACTGTGAAAAAGGCTGAGCACCAAAGAATTGATACCTTGAAATGTGGTGTTGGAGAAGACTCTTGAGAGTCCCTTGGACTACAAGGAGATCCAACCAGTCCATCCTGAAGGAGATCAGCCCTGGGATTTCTTTGGAGGGAATGATGCTAAAGCTGAAACTCCAGTACTCTGGCCACCTCATGCAAAGAGTTGACTCACTGGAAAAGACTTTGATGGTGACAGGGATTGGGGGCAGGAGAAGAAGGGGATGACAGAGGATGAGATGTCTGGTTGGCATCACTGACTCAATGGACGTGAGTCTGAGTGAACTCTGGGAGTTGGTGACAGACAGGGATGCCTGGCATGCTGCGATTAATGGGGCCACAAAGAGTTGGACACGACTGAGCAACTGAACTGAACTGAATGGGTCTTGTGTTCTCTTTGCAGAATATTTCTCACTATGGATTCAGTGTCTTTAATAGATATAAAGTGTTTGGGCCTGGGATCCTTAGGAGACAGAATAGTCTTGAAAAATTCATTCACAGGAAGCAGGAATGAGGGGCAAAGTATTGAAATAAAGGGCAGAGCTGGAAGCCAGCACCTGGATGTACTCGTGAGTTGGCCTCTGTTAAGTACTTCTGTTGGCTGATTTCACAAACAGTCTCTGATAACATACATAACATCATACCATCAAGTTGGTAGATTCAGAATGTATAGTTGACAAAAGTTAATAACTGGTCATGATAAAAATTCTCTACAAATGAGAAATAGAGAAAAGATCCCCCAATTTAATAAAGAATGTCTACAAATACTTACAGGTAACATTATACACATTGGTGAAGACAGAACTGCTTAAGATGTAGAAAAGGCAAGGATGAATACCTTCATCACTTCTGTTCAACATTTTACCAGTGCTCCCTGCCAAGGCAAAAAGTCAGAAAAAGAAATAAAAATTAGACAGCAAAGAGCAAATCATTTTATTTACAGATGACCTGATTGTGGAAAAAATCCTTAGAAATACCAAAAAAGAGTATGGAAATGAAAAAGTGAATTTAGGAAAGTCAATTAAGAACAAAGTACAAGAAAAACTATTATATTTCTCTGTATTCACAAAAAAGTAATTTAAAAATGAAATAGACTATCAATACTTTTACAAAAACACTCAAAATGTAAAATACTTGGGAACAAAGTCAATGAAATAATCCACAAGACCTGCACATTTAAAACTATGAACAATTACAGGGGAAAAGATTTAAATAAATATGAATAGATGAGCTTCCCTGGTGGCTCAGACAGTTAAGAATCTGCCTGTAATGCAGGAGACCCAGGTTTTATCCCTGTGTCAGGAAGATCCCCTGGAGGAGGGAATGGCTACCTACTCCAGTATTCTTGTCTGGAGAAATCCATGGGCAGAGGAGCTTGGCAGGCTACACTCCATGGAGTCGCAAAGAGTCCACTTTCATAGATTAAAAACAAGAAATCACAGAAAAAAATGTTATTTATTCTCAATATATTATTTCAGTGTAATAGCATTAATAATCTTATGTCTTATTTTTTTTTTAGAAATTAACAAGAGGATTATTATCCAATTATTCACCTCTGTATTTCTCAATTGTATTTCTCTTTTGTTGTGATATTCTATATAAATTCTTTCTTTTACCAGCAAATCTAATTTATTGTTAAACCCACTCACAGAGTTTTTCATTTAAATTATCACATTAGCTCATTATCTCTGTCATTTTAGTTCTAGAAGTTCAATTTGGTCTCTCTTGGAATCTACTGGATAACTTTAATAGACTTTTCTTCTTAATTCATATATTTAATTCCTTCATTCATTTTATTAACATTTTAATATATTATTTATTTTATGCTTCCAGAATTTGAAGTCATTACATGTCAAATTCAGCTGTCAGTAAATTTGCTCATTCAATTCTCATATATGATACATCTTTCCTTGTGTATTTTGAGTTTTGACTATGAGTTCGTATATCTTGGAATGTTATCTGAGAGAACTGTTTTGAGATCTAAAACTAGGTTCCATCAGATAAAATTTATAGTTGCCCCTACCAGCACCTCAGGGTACTTCCAGCTTGAGATCAACTTATAAAAAAAGGTACTCAGCTTGAGGTATTTTGTTCCAGTCAGATTATGTGATTTAAGGCTATAGTTATAAATTCTCAGGGAAAAGTATTTTCCCCTTTTTCTAAGGGCTATGCTTCATGAAAGGCAATTTTCTTTATAGTACCCTGCAAGGAAATAAAATTTTTCTGTTTCCTCATGACACTGACAATGCAATTCTTTACTGCTGCAAAGTATGTGTCTCTCTTATTAGCACCACTGGCAGACTGAATTTTGTTTCCTATACCTCAGCAAAGTACGATTCTGGAAGCGTTGATCAAATTCACCCAGCTTTGAAAATGTGCTCAACGTCAAAGCCCATTTTAATGATCTTCTCTCTCTTACTCTATGCCTCCAAATAAGGAGCCTCAGTCTAAAACTCTTCCCCCACTGCTGATGTACCATGATAAGAATGAGGGATCCCGGGGTGAAGTCACTTTGCTAGCCTACAAGCAGCATGTTATAGATACAAGTTGCCTTAGCCTGTGTTCTGAGGAAACAGAGCGTGAGTCAAAATATTGAATACTAAGCATTGTCAGGGAGAATGTTTATTAAAAAAAAAAAAAAAAGTAAAAAGAAGAGGTGGATATATGGAAAGAGAAAAAGCAAAAAGTGAGGGTGTGAGCAACAAGAATCCTCATTCTTTGCTGATGATATTGAAAAATGGTACACCTGGAAGAACAGTCTGATTATTTCTACAAAACTAAACATACTCTTACCATTGCACTCCTTGGTATTTACTCAAGTGAACTTAAAACTTATGTTAATCCAAAAAAAGCCATACATAGATGGCTGCTGCTGCTGCTAAGTTGCTTCAGTCATGTCCTACTCTGTGCAACCCCAGAAACAGCAGCCTACCAGGCTCCTCCGTCCATGGGATTTTCCAGGCAAGAGTACTGGAGTGGGGTGCCATTGCCTTCTCCAATGAATGAAAGTGAAAAGTGAAAGTGAAGTCACTCAGTCGTGTCCGACTCTTGGCAACCCCATGGACTGCAGCCTACCAGGGTCCTTCGTCCATGGGATTTTCCAGGCAAGAGTACTGGAGAGGGGTGCCATTGCCTTGTCCGACACAGATAGCAGTTTTATTCATAGTGGCCAAGATATATAAAGCAAATGAAATGTCCTTTAATGGATGAATAGATAAACTATAATACATTCAGACAATGGAATATTATTCTATGCTAAAAAGAAATGTTAACAAACAATGAAAAGAGATGTAGAATACTCAAAGGCACACTTTTAAGTGAAAGAAACCATTCTGAAAAGGCTACTTAGTATAAGATCCCCACTACTATATGACATTTTGGAAAAGGCAAAACTATGGAGATAGTAAAAATATCAGTGGTTGCAGATATTAAGGAAGATGGATGGATGAAACAGGCAAAACAAGGAGGACTTTTAGGGTAGTGAAAATACTATATGTGATACTATCATGGTGGATACATGTCACTACAGATGTGTCCAAAACTATAGAATGTCCAACACCCAGAGTGAACCCTAATGTAGACCATAGGTTTTGGGTGATGATAATGCATCAATGAAGGTTCATCAGTGGTAACAGTTGTAATCCATACCACTCCGGTGCAGGATACTGATAGCAGAGGAGATGTGCCTGTGTGGGATAAAGAGTACGTATGTATATGGGAAATCTCTGTCCTTCCTGTTCAGTTTTTCTGTGGACCTAAAGTTGCTCCAAAAAAATAAATCTATCTTTTAAAAAATGAGAATGTCTATTATAGAACCTTCTCAACTTCACAACCCAGCTTCTCTCAGGTGAAGGGGAACTGTTATACTCCTCAGAGAAGACTGGGATTTTGTTCATGAGATACTCCTTGATTTCACCCTATCAACTCCTGGGACTTCTCCCATGGCATATTTCTGGTTTGAACATTTGGAGAATATGTTTTTGATCAGATGTTGTACTGTCTGAGCAGGAAGCATGAGAAGAGTTAATACAAAGCTCCATGAGAGCTGAACATCAGGAAGTCAGCATGCTCACCTACCAGCAATGCTTAACCCAGCATTAAGGCCTCATTAAACTTTTTTCCAATTTTTAAATTGTGGTAAAATGCACACAAGACTTACTACCTTAACCATCTTTGAGTGGTAACAGATAGATTCATAATGTGATACCATCACCACTTTTCATCTCCAGAACACCCTTCACCTTGCAAAATTGAAATCCTATACCCACTAGACAATAACACTATATTCCTCCAGCCCTCTAGCCCCTGGCAACAATCTTTCTTCTTCTACTTTCTGGCTCTATGATTTTGACAACTCTTTGTACTTCATATATTAATAAGCATAATCACATAGTATTTGGATTTTCTGTCTGGCCTATTTCACTTAATGTCCTTAAGGTTCATTCACGCTGTAGCATATGTTAGAATTTTCTTTCCTTTTCTGGCTGAATAGTATTCCACTGTGGTACATTTTTTTCCTACCCGTTCATTCATTGATGCATACTTGGACTGAATCTATTGTGAATGATGCTGGTATGAACATAAGTGTACAAATATATCTTCAATGCTTTGGGATATATACCCAGTGAAAATGCTGGATTTATATAGTAATTCCATGTTTACATTTTTTAGTAACTGCCATACTCTTTTCCACAGGGACTATAAAAAACTTCCATTCCCACCAGCAGTGCACAACGATTCCAATTTCTCCACACTCTTGCCAACACTTGTTGTTTTTCTCTCTTTGCTTTTTCCATAATGATGTTAGATGGCATCTTATTATAGCTTTAATTTGAATTTCCCTAATAATTAGTTGTATTGAACATCTTTTCATGTGCTTATTAGCCATGTGTATAAATTTTTGGAGCAATTTCTATTCAAGTCTTTTGCTATTTTTGAAGTGGATTTGTTGTTGTTGAGTTTTAGGACTTCTCTATCTGTTCTGGGTATTAATCCCTTATCACATATGTGATTTACTAATATTTTCTCCCATTCTGTGGGATGACTTTTATTCTGTTGATAGTGGTTTTAGATCTGCACTTGAAACATTTTTATTAAGTCAGATTGTCTATTTTTTCTTCGTTGTCTGTGTTTTTGGTTTTACTTCCATGAAATAATTGCCAAATCTAATGTTGTGAAACTTTTATTTTATATTTTTTTCTAACAATGTTATGCCTTTAGGCTTCTCACTGAAGTCTTGATTTATTTTGGATTAAGTTTTGTATATGCTGTTAGGTACTTTTCCAACTGTTATTTTACATGTGATATCCACTTTTTTCAGAATCAATTGTTGAAAATATTCTCCTTTTTCCATTGAATTATCTTGGCACCTTTGCCAAAAAACCATTTGACCATATGTTCAAGAGCTTATTTCTGAGTTCTCTGTTCTATTCCATTGGTTAATATATCTGTCTTTATGCCAGAAACACAATGTTTTGATTATTAAAGCTTGGAGTGAATTTTGAAATTAAGAAATGTGAATCCTCCAGCTTTGTGCTTGTTTTTATTTAATTTATGTATTGGCTGCGTTGGGTCTTTACTGCTACATGTGAGGGCTTTCTCGAGTTGCCTAGAGCAGGGGCTCCTTTGTTGTAGGGGGAGGGCTTCCACTGTGCTGGCTTCTCTTGTTTCAGAGCCTGGACTTCAGGGCCCAAGGGCTTCAATAGTTGTGACATGTAGGTTTAGTAGTTGTGGTGCATGAGCTTAGTTGCCCCAAGGCATGTGGAATCTTTCTGAACCAGGGATTGAACCTGTATCCCCTGCCTTGGCAGGAGGATTCTTAACCAATGAACCACCAGAGAAGTCCACCCTGTGCTTGCTTTTTGAGGTCATTTTGGCTATTTGGAGTCCCTTGAGGTTTCATATTAATTTTAGGATGGGATTTCTATTTCTAAAAAAAAAATCATTGGAATTTTTATAGAGATTACATCTTTCATCTGTAATGTAAATTATATACAATCAAGGGGTGAAAATACAAACATAACTTCCTTATTTGCCAGGTATTATTCTAGGTACATTTAGACGTTACAAATTTGACACTCACACAATGTTTACCAACAAATGAGGTATTTTTATTTCATTTTACAGATAAGATAGCTAATTATCAGAAAGCTCAAGTAACTGTAAATTCTGACACTATAATACAAGCTCATTTTAATACATGGTGCTGATCTTTATCTAGATAAAACCTGAGAAGATACTTATTACATGGAGAGTCCATTGAATCAAATGAATGACATGCTATTTTCCCATGATATCCTTAGGATGTGTGGACTTTTATTATAAGTCTGCACCTGAAATAGGCAAAGTGCCACCTTAAACAGAATAAGATAAAATGTCTGCTTCCTATTTCACTAAAGAGAAAAATTACTTTGGCTTGACGATGCAAATAAAATTCTGTGAAAAATCACCCAGTGGGCCCTTGGAGTCTTTTTGTATTATCAAAATATTCACATAGTAATTAATCAATCAGTGCTCTCTGAGAGTGGCTTAAGTACAGTCATTTTGAAAACTGCTCCAGCATCTGCTTGTAAAACAGAAATTGATTTGAAAATAGGATTCAGTCTTTAATTTAATATTTCATGGAGCAATTCTATTTGAAGTATTTCTCACTAAAACTAAGATTAATAAATCGCATACAAACAACCAAAGGTGCAGTCACAATCAGGATGTCTTGCACAATTGAGAATCAGAGTTGTGATACAGAATATGTATTTCAGCACCAGATTCAGGGTCTTTAGTTGTTATATTTTTAAGTCTTAGTGAGATTATCTGGTTCAGCAAATTGTTTAGTGCTACTCTGTGAAAGAAGATAAATCATCCTTCTATTTTTGGTTATAAATGAACCTATTTAAATGTAGAAACAAATTAGTTGTAGTAATTACTATATGGGCTTCCCTAGTAGCTCAGATGTGTGTAAAGCATCCTTCTGCAGTACAGGAGACCCGGGTTCAATCCCTGGGTTGGGAAGATTCCCTGGAGAGAAATACACTGACTCATTCCAGTATTCTTGCCTGATTCACATGGACAGAGGAGCCTGATGGACTACAGTCCATGGGGTCACAAAGAGTCAGACATGACTGAAAGACTGACACGCACACAGTAATTAGTACACATTCAGAAACGACAACCCCCTCCACTACTCTTGCCTGGAAAATCCCATGGACGGAGGAGCCTGGTAGGCTACAGTCCATGGGGTCGCAAAGAGTCAGACATGACTGAACGACTTCACTCACTTCACTACTGTATACAGTAACTTTACTATAATCAGCTACAGAGATGAATCTCAATATTGCATCTTTCTCAAGAAATATGCCACCTAATTTACCTATCTCTGCTCAGTTGGCTTAATCGAAGAAAAATCTTTAATGTTTGGAAATTCTGCCCAACACAGCTGCTCGTCTACTCATCTGTGGCCAGCGTGTGAAAATCAGAGGACTGAGCAAGAGCAGTGGACAGATCTTCTACTTTGGTGCCATGTCAGATGATTTTATCATCTTTTTTTAAACCACTACTTAATGTAGTGTTAAGAAACATTCCAAAGTCTGTTTCTGGTGTTGCTTCCTTCCAGACTCAAGACTGCCCTCCATCTCTGTCCTCTCCTCCCAAAGCCCTTCTAAGATACGATTTAACAGGGCTTTCTTTTCCCTCAATTAAAAGCAAATAATGAAGAGGAAAAGTTAAAATTTTACATAATCTACTGCTTCTTCTGCCTCTGTGACTCAGCTTGCTCCTTGGAAAGTCTGGATCAGGTGTGTCATGTAGTCTTAAAGCTGGGACTCACAATACTAGGAACTGGAGCTTATCTCACTCACCCTTATCCTGCTCTTTGCAATCACCAAGCTCCTGCAAACCTGCTTAATCATGCCTATCCACTTATAAAACCTCTGCAACCCCTTTGTTCAGGACTCAGAGCTTGGAGTGTTAACTCTTCTGGGACCACCGGTATAATAAACCTGAGTTCTCCAATTCTCTGAGTGTGGTGCTGGTTTCCTGAGTACTGGATTCTGCAACAATAAGCTTTACATAAAGATGTGCTTCAAAACTACACTTGGAGCAGCAAGAAGATGGTTATTTCTTTAGTATGTTGCTTCTTTGGGTTAATGAACTAGAATAACTTTGACGTAATCTCTGTGTAAGCCATGTATGTCCAGCTGACCAGGTATGTGTATGATGTGTTAATTGCTCGGTTATGTCTGACTCTTTGCAACCCCATGGATTGTAGCCCACCAGGCTCCTCTATCCATGGGATTCTCTAGGCAAGAATACTGGAGTGGGTTGCCATTACCTTCTCCAGAGGAGGCATGTGTATGCATGGTTGCAAATGGTTATGTGGAAGAAAAATGGCTACAAGACAAAACCAAATGAAAGTACAATGTATTAGGTGTGGCTACATGGATCTGGTCTTCACACTGAATTCTTATTGGGGCAAATACTACTAAAAGTATACAAACTAGAGATATGGAAATAAGAAATTTTTAAGTGCAGAGAGAGTCTCACCCTCCTGATTCCCCATCCCCACGCTTTCCCAAGTAGGTCAGGGGTTAGGGGTTGACTCAAGGCTTTGATTCTGAACACAAACGATATAAACTCAAGACCCACACAACTGATCCTTTTACTTTTCTTCTTCATTACAACCTGTGTTTAATCACACATACACACACACACACACACACACACACACACACATGAACACAGATAATTTCATCTGTGGTTCACATATTTAACTTTCCTTCTGTGAATTCTGCTCAGAGGCATATCCTTAAGAAATCTCTTTTTGACTGCAGCTAAATGTATGACCATGTTAAGTGACAATGTCCCTACCTGCAAAGCATCATGTGAATGTAATCTGTAAGTGGTTTCTCTGCTCCATAGGTTATCATAACTGCATCAGCTCTGAAGAATTCAAAAGTACTCTCTCTTTGGGGGAGCTAACCATCCTGCAATATCTTGTAAATTACAGTTTTTGACTTCCCACAAATATACACAGAATCGTTTAATATTCCTTTGCTATTTCTCCTTTTCCTGTTCTTCATTCCTTCTTCCCTGTCTAGACTTGTCAGAGGCACCCACAGGCATTAGTGCGTGACCTGGACTAATGAGGCTGCTGACGGGCAGAGGAAGCATTCGCCTTTCACCTGAGCCTCATCATGACTGTGGTCATTGGCCAAGGGGCAGCTTTCTTCTCTGCCTTTGGAAACTTATCTCTTTCTAAGTTAATTGCTCCCTGGTTACCATAGATATCATCTCCTGACCCTGACTTTATTAGTCCTGAATTTTCACTAACAAAACTAGGTAGGAAGTCAAGAAACACCTGAGGTAACTGGCAAATTTGGCCTTGGAATAGGGAATGAAGCAGGGCAAAGGCTAATAGAGTTTTGCCAAGAGAACACA
>SJYA01014638.1:0-10315 GCA_006410615.1 Neotragus moschatus
CCTAAGTTTTAGCTGCATTTTATAGTACCCCTAGCATTTGCCTCCTTATTTGATATTAAACTAATGAATGCTTGAACACCATTCAATCAAAATAGAAATATGTAAAGTAAAATGCAACCGCTCCACAACTGCCAAGACCTGAAAGCAACCAAGATGTCTTTCAGTAAGTGAATTTGGATAAAAGGACTGTGACACATCCAGACAACGGAATATTATCCAGTGCTAAAAAGAAATGAGCTCTCAAGCCAGGAAAAGACATGCGTGAACCTTAGCCGCATGTTACTAAGTGAAAGAAGCCAATCTGAAAAGCCTTCATACTATATGGTTCCAAGTATGTATGTGTGACTGTCTGCAAAGGCTATCACTACGGGGACAGTAAACAGATCAGTGGTTTCCAGGGGCTACAAGGGAGGGAGGGATGAATAGGCAGAGGATTTTAGGGCAGCAAAACTATTCTGTGTGGTACTGCAAAGGTTGAGAGATGTCACACATTTGTCAAAACCCACAAAATGTAGAACACCAAGAGTGAACCCTGATGTCACCTGTGGACTTTGGATATGTCAAGTGTAGTTTCATCAGTTTTAACAAGTGTACCACTCTGATGTGGGATGTTGATGGGGGAGGCTGTGTCGGGGGAGGCAGGAGAAAGAAAGGAACTCTCTGCCCTTCCTACTCAGTTCTGCTTAAACTAAAACTGCTTGCCATGCTGTGCCTAGTCACCGTGTCCAGCTCTTTGCAACCCTATGGACTGCAGCCTGCCAGGCTCCTCTGTCTATGGGATTCTTCAGGCAAGAACAGTGGAGTGAGTTGCCATGCCCTCCTTCAGGGATCTTCCCGAACCAGGGATTGAATTCGTGTCTCCTACGTCTCCTGCATTGGCAGGCGGGTTCTATATGTGTACAATACGTGTGTGCTCAGTCATGTCCAACTCCTTGCAACTGTGGCCTGCCAGGCTCCTCTGTCCATGGGGATTCTTCCCAACCCAGGAAGAATACACACACATATATACATAAAGTCTATTTATTAAAAAAAAAAAAAGTAGTATTCCCAACCTCATACCTCGCCCAGCTTCCCAGGTGCAATCTCTCTTAACAATTTGGAGGGACTCTGTCCAGCCCTCTCTGTGCATGTACAAATATGTTCAAGCTGATTTGAATCTATGTCTACAATCTAAGTATACCAGGAATATCACATGCCAGTCTTTTCTATAAGTCAACATAAAACTAACCTGAATTTGAAACTTCCTTGAAACTGGTAGAAAATTCCGTCCTAATCAATCTGGAGGCTCCCCCACACACCCCAGATATGAGGAAAGTTTCCTGCCTGGCAGGTCTGTGGTGCTCAGGAAACGCAAGACCTCAGACGCCTGCTTCTCCATCTCTCTCTGACTCTCTCTCTCTCTTAGAAAGCACTCTCCACCTTTTTCTCCTCCTTCCCCTGGGCCAGCTCTTCTGGAGCCTGCTATCCTTACTGGGAGCTCAGATTTTTGCTATGGGAAAGAAGAGCTGTTGACTTCTCGTAGCTTTTGCCTTCGCTCCTACAAAAATCTCAGGCAAGAAAACCCAAGAATTTAGCCACTTGGACTAGGAGAGGAGGAGGAGGAACAGAGATAAAGAACAAAATACAAATTAATCTCTCAAAACGTGTCCTGCCACATTTGCGTATGTGTATACAAACTGAATTCTGTCATGCTTTTTCTTTCACCAAACAGCCTGTCAGTCATGACGTGTATTTGCTTCATTCTTTTCTTAAAAATTACATAGTATTTCATTCATGGCTGTAGTATAATTTCTTTTAACTGGTACCACTGGGTCAGGAAGATCCCCTGGAGGATGGCCTGGCAACTCGCTCCAGATTCTCGCCTGGAGAATCCCAAGGACAGAGGTGCCAGGAGGGCTACAACAGGACCGCAAAGAGTTGGACACAACTGAAACAACTTAGCACACATGCACGCATAACCGGTGGACATTTAAATTCATTCTACTGTTTTGGTGTTTCAAATTAGTAACCATACTTGTACATACAGCTCTATGTAAAAGAATGGGAATATTTGCGTGACAGTTGTCCTAGAAATTGACCGGCTAGGTCAAGAGATATGTGCATTTAAAATTTAGAGCGATCTTGCCAAGTTGCCCTCTAAAGCTTTGCATCTATTTGCAGGCTCACCCAGTGTGAGAAAGTGTGTTTTACAGCAACTTCAATGAGGGGTTTAGGGATTTAAAGCTTTCCAGAGTTTCTCATCTTTATTGTTAGATAAATAGAATTGCTGTTGTTGCTTTCTCGTGTAGTTCTTTAATTAGGAATGAAGCTGAGCACTGTTGTATGACTTTTGGTTGTGTGTAGCTCACTCCAGTACTCTTGCCTGGAAAATCCCATACACAGAGGAGCCTGATGGGGCTGCAGTCTATGTGGTCGCTAAGAGGTGGACACAACTGAGCGACTTCACTTTCACTTTTCACTTTCATGCATTGGAGGAGGAAATGGCAACCCACTCCAGTATTCTTGCCTGGAGAATCCCATGGATAGGGGAGCCTGGTGGGCTGCCATCTACGGGATCACACAGAGTCGGACATGACTGAAGCGACTTAGCAGTAGCAGCAGCAGTTCTTTTTGCATGAAAAGAAAAGAAATTGCCTCTCCTGGGTCCTTGCTCACTTTCCCTTCTGTGAAGTTCATCTTTTCCTCATTCATTTTTCATAACATTTTAATATTAGGAAAATTAACATCTACTTATTTTAGATACATATGCTTTGAGTTAGAAATAATCTCACGTTACCTGATTTCTAATGCTGGATCATTTCCTCTTGACAACTCACCATACAAACCCATCTTCTGTGGTGTGTGCACTTGCCTCTCCTAGGGGAGCCCTTCAATGGCCAGCTGGTACCAGAAGAGAGGAGCCAGCAGGAAGGAAAAGAGAAAGAGAGGGACCAGGAGAAGGCAGATGCACGCAGCGGGACACCTGAAATGTTCACGTTGGAATCAGCACAGACCTTCCCGGTCAGGCAGCCAGACAGATTCTCTCTCCACCGGCCGGACAGTGTGGCGCCACCAGCTCCACAGCCCCCTCGGCAGAGCCGGGATCACAACTGGAAGCAGCTGGGGACCACAGAGTGCTCGACAACCTGCGGAAAAGGTAAGCGCAGGTGAGGGCCAGGAAGGCCTCTGCAGACCCCCAGGCGGGAGTGGGGAACATACAGGTGGGCCCCAGGTGGGTGGCAAGCCCTCCTCTCCTTGAGCCTGACTGCAGGATGGCTCACTGTGGATTCTAATGATCCACTGGAAGGACCTGGAAAACTCAGAAAAGCTGCTGTGCTCGTGGTTATGATTTATTACAGTGAAAGGCTACAAATTAGCATCAGCAAAGGGAAAAGCACACGTGACAAAGTCCAGGAGACACCAAGCCAAGTGCCAGCCTCCAGGTGTCCCCTAGGGCCCAGTAGAGAGACGCAGGGCTACATTTGATTAAGCCAGCAATGTTATAGATAAGCCTAGTATTGCCAACCAGAAAAGCTCACTCCAGCTTTGATTTCCAAGGGATTTATTGGGGTTCAAACATGCAGACATGCATCTCCCACATTAGCTATTC
Organism: Neotragus moschatus; assembly: GCA_006410615.1. Taxonomy (NCBI): domain Eukaryota; kingdom Metazoa; phylum Chordata; class Mammalia; order Artiodactyla; family Bovidae; genus Neotragus; species Neotragus moschatus. The sequence goes on from SJYA01014638.1 coordinate 3,590, forward strand.
AGCCTCTAGCACTCCAGAGGTCAAACTATGACTTAAGGCATGCAAAAACAGGCATTCATATAAATCACATTGTTGGCATAGACTAGATTGTCAAAAGGATACAGAGCAACCCAAGATGTCCAGCATAGAATAACTCTCATCAGCAGAGTATTCCAGGGGCTCTGAGGTTAATTATCTCCAGCCTTAGTCAAGGGCCAGTCCTGGACACAGGTCTTTCCTTAGAATGTGCAGGGTCTGAGCAACCCAAGCCTGCTGAGTTAACCCTTTCCTGCACAGGACATTCATTAATAATCAGAGAATACATTCACCTAGTTCAAGATTTACAAGTTGACGCACAAGGCAAGGTCATCATGGAACACTTACACAAATGTCATTGGAGAGTCATTTTCAGATCTAAAGATTTCAGGAGAAAAAAGTGCTTTTGGAGCTTGCAAGCTTAGCTAGCTTTTATACTCACCAACATTCACAACTCCCTTCCTCCTCTTCAGTCATTTCTTGATCTTGTATTTATCCCGTTATCTTAATCCCCGTCAACTAAGACCACCAGGAACAAGACTGCAGCCCAGCAAAGTCAGTTTATGCAGCAAAGGGGGGCGACACACCCGAGGGAGTTTACAGCACTTCTCCAATGGAAAGAAAAGATCCAGTAATGGGATTTGGGGCGAAGGGTGGAGTTTTGGTGAAATTTAAACTGGGTGTGAGGTGATATCTCACTGTGGCTTTGACTTGCATTTCTCTAATAATTAGTGCTATTGTGCATGTTTTCATGCATTGGTTGGGCAACTCTATGTCTTCTTTGGAGAAATGTCTAGTTAGGACTTCCACCCGTTTTTTGGTCAGGTTGTTTGTTTTTTGATATTGAACCACATGAACCATTTGTATATTTTGGAGATTAATCCTTTGTCAGTTGCTTTGTTTGCAAATATTTTCTCCCACTTTTAGGGCTGTCTTTTCTTCTTGTTCATGGCTTCTTTTACTGTGGAAAATCTTTTAAGTTGAATTAGATCCCATTTGTTAAGTTTTGTTTTTATTTTCATTACTCTAGGAGGTGGGTCAAAAAATATCCTGCTGCGACTTATGTCAAAGAGTGTTCTGCCTATGTTTTCCTCTAAGAGTTTTATAGTGTCTGGCCTTATTTAGGTCTTTAATCCATTTTGAGTTTATTTTTGCCTATGGTGTTAGAGAATGTTCTAATTTCATTCTTTTACATGTAGCTGTCCAGTTTTCCCAGCACCTCTTCTTGAAGAGGCTGTCTTTTCCATTGCATATTCTTACCTCCTTTGTCATAGATTAGATGACCGTACGTGTACAGGTTTTTCTCTGGGCTTTCTATCCTGTCCCGTTGGTCTATATTTCTGTTTTTGTCCCATGAGTGGACCTAGAAACTGTCGTACAAAGTGAAGTAAGTCAGAAAGAGAGAGGCAAATGTATATTAACACATATCTGCAGAATCTAGAAAAATGGTGTAGATGATCTTATTTGCAAAGCAGAAATAGAGACACAGACGTAAGAGAACAAACGTAAGGACACCAGAGGGGAAGAAGGGGAAGAACTGGGAGACTGAAACTGACACATTTACACTACTAAGTATAGAACAGATAACTGACGAGCACCTGCTCCATAGCACAGCGAATTCTACTCAGTGCTCTGTGGTGACCTAAATGTCCATCTCAGTGGGAAGGAAATCCAAAAATGAGGGGATATGTGTATATGTAGAGCTGATTCATTTTGCTGCGGAGTAGAAACTAACGCGGCATTTAAAGCAACTATTTGTTGTTCAGTCCCTCAGTCGCATCTGACTCTTTGAGACCCCATGAACCACAGCATGCCAGGCTTCCTTGTCCTTCACCATCTCCCAGAGTTTGCTGAAACTCATGTCCATTGAGTCCGTGATGCCATCCAACCATCTCATTCTCTGTTGTCCCCTTCTCCTCTTGCCCTCAGTCTTTCCCAGCATCGGGATCTTTTCCAGTGGGTCAGTTCTTTGCGTCAGGTGGCCAAAGTATTGGAGCTTCAGCATCACTCCTTCCAGTGAATATCAAGGGTTGATTTCCTTTCGGATTTACTGGTTCGATCTCCTTGCAGTCCAAGGGACTCTTAACACTCCAATACAAATTAATGTAAATAAATAAAACAAGGTCGTGATAGGCTTGAAGCCAAGCCTGTCTGTGTGTAAAAGAGTCAATATCATTATCAGTCTGGACTGTGGCATGGGCTCACAACCCTGAGTCCTTGAACACTCCAAAGTTAAGACAGATGTGGGGTACGATGTCCAGAAACCTCTGATCTAATGTTCTGCACCTGGGTTGGAAACTGATGCTGTTTCTCTGTTCCAGGTGCCTTAGATCTTCATTTTAAGACTGTGTATAATCTTTTAATCATGATTTCCTTCATATATATGGTGAGAGCTTCCTGCTTGTAGTGAAGTGCTATTTGTGATCCTAAAACAGCTGTTCTTTGAGGGGAGGTTATCACAGAAACAAAGGCTGTATCTCAGAAAGCTTCTGCAACTGGGAAACTGTGAAGCTCCCAGCGTATTGGTTTGGGGATTTTTTTTTTTTTTTCCTTTTCTTAAAGAGACTTGTATCTGAGAGCACAAAATTTGGGAACCTTGGCATAATCAACACGTGGAAAAATCTTTCACAACCACCTCTAAAGCTTTTACCTTTTTCACAGGAGCACTGACTTAGTGGCTTTGGAGAATCGAGTTTAAGTCTTTGGCTTCTCTTGGGGTCTGGAGCCCTTTCTGTCTGGCACCTTTGCTAGTTCCATGATGCTTTCAGAACTGGAGTGCTGACTTATGGAGGCTTTATTGTGCTTATACTTAATACCTGCACAGAGAACATAGACTGGAGAGTCATTGCACCAACTTCTCTTATAAGCCTGATGAGGGAAGGTAAATGCCTGTTAAATGTGTCTTGACAGAGGCAGAAAGCAAGAGATAATTATACACTAAGGCCAAAAAGAGTTTAGTGAGGATCTGTCACAGCATCAGCTTAGAGTAGTAAGCAGTGTGAAATGTACTTGACAAAGAAACTCAACATCAGCATGTATTAGTCCCTAAATATTCTACCACTTAGGTAGTGGTATGATGCCCATTGGGCTTCCCTGGGAGCTCAGCTGGTAAAGAATCTGCCTGCAATGCAGGAGACAGGGGTTCAATCCCTTGGTCAGGAAGAGCCTTCCCTGGGTTGGGAAGGTCTCCTGGAGGATGGCATGGCAACCCACTCCAGTATTCTTGCCTGGAGAATCGCCATGGACAGAGGAGCCTAGCAGGCTATAGTACATGGGGTTGCAAAGAGTCGGACACGACTGAGCGACTAAGCACACACACACACGATGCCCACTAAGGGGCTTCCCTGGTAGCTCAGACAGTAAAGAATCCACCTGAAATGTATAAGGTGGGGGTTCGATCCCTGGAGAAGGGACTGGCAACACGCTCCAGTATTGTTGCCTGGAGAATTCCATGGACAGCAGAGCCTGGAGGGCTACAGTCCATGGGGTTGCAAAGTCAGACACAACTGAGTGACTGACATACATACATGATGCCAGTTAAAGGAACCAAATATACTTGAAACTAGATGAAATCAAGGCAGTTATAAAAAGGATAAAAATTGCTGTGGTGTGATTTGATGTCAAGGATAGCAGGTGTAGAAGAGTCTCTTCCATCTCAGCCTTTAAACGTGGGCTGGCCCAGCCTTGCCAGTAAGGTGAGATACAGGCCTGTCTGGAGACGGTAAGGCATTGTCTTATGGGACAAGGACAGGGCCTGTGCCCTTTGCCACCCTGCATGCTGCTCACCCAGCCTTGTGTTCACTGGACAGATGCTACTTACTCATCCAGGAGGTCATTCAGTGGTGCCTGTCTATTCTGTCCCAGGCACGAGGAAGGGACCTCTTTGTTCCCTCTAAGATTTGCTCCCAGCCAGCGATGGTCTCCAACGTGCAGCGCAGGAAGGCAGTGCAGATGCACAAATGTTTAGCTCATCTCATGGTCCTCAGTGGAGTGAGAAGTATGCCATGACCAAGAAATTCTGAGCCTGCCAGGGCTGTCCATCTCTTTTCTGCAAAACCCAAGTTCACTTGCTTTGTAATCTCATTGTGTCCCCACAAAAACCCTCTCTAAAACTCTTCTCCAGTCCTTCCTGGCAGCGCTCACCAGACTGCACGTGCCTCTCAGGTTAAAATTTCAGCACCATGATAGCATCGTCACAGGAAAGAACTCTGTCAGCAGTGGACAAGAGTGACCCATACTCTGCTCAGTCATTGCCCAGACCTCTGTCTACCTGGTCAAATTCTTGGCTTGGCTCAGCTGCTCCCTGAGTTTAAAGACTAGAGTTGTTTACTGTTTTCTTTCTCCTTATTTTGCCTCTCTCTCCTCAGTGCCTCACTGACCTCTGCACTGGCCCCTGCCTTCCCTGACTTGCCTCATTTTACCTCTGGTATGCTCCCCGCTCCAATGGAATGTACTTCCATTTTGATTAACATGCTCAATGTCCAGCCCAACCAGCTGATCCCAGATTTTTCCTGCTGCCTGAAGTCCAGCCAGCACCTGACCTCCCCACCCCATTCTTGCTGGCTAGCACTTAGGTGACTAATTGTGTGGCATTCTTGGACAATGAAGAGATGGCCAGGTGCCATTTTGCAGAAATATAAACTGACCCAAAGAAAGAAACCATTTTGGTCACTGGGTCAAGAATTATAGAGCGAGTGTTTTCTCACCATCAGAGAAAGTGTGCCTCTAAATTTATTTCCTTGGCTAATCTCTGGAACTTGACAATGGACAAATATACTGTACAGGCAGTAAGAAGGTGGAAGGAGGCAGGCAGTAGCCATGTGCACACAGCCCCAAGCAGGATCCGTATTTCCAAGGCTTTTACCTAGGGACATTTGATTCTACCCTCATTAATGCCAAGCAGTTGGGGTACCTACTTTTCCTTTCCAATCCACAAACTTCTAAGTAGAAACGTTTAACCCACATGGTCTGGAGGGAAGGGGATGGGCTAAATAATAAGATTTTTACTTAATCGCTTAATGGCTGAGTCCCAGTGGGTATCCTGCAAGCTGTGAATTGAATCTTATTCATCTTTATAACGCAGCACAGTGTGCTTAATGTTCGTTGAATTTCATTTAAAAAATCTCTTAATGGAAGCAGATTTGTCACTGGACAAAATTTAATTCCACAGAAGCTTTTGCTTCCTATTAACTTTATAGCCAGCACTGCTTTTTACTCAGCTAATAACGATGCTTAATTGGAACATTATTTTAAAATAATGGTCTCAAGTTGTAGCTGCATTGTAAATTTTTACAGCAAGAGTAGTTTAAACAAATGATTGTTCTGATTCAAAACTGTCCTACAAACTGTCAGATTTCTTACAAGAACTAGCCTCTGGCTCAGTGTGTCACCCAAGACCAGCCTGAAGGAGCTTTGAAACTCTTCGTGGCTGATGAAGTATTTAGAGACATTTACATTCAAAGTTATCCCTCTAGTTACAATTAAAATTATAGCAAGTTGAAATTCAGAAACTCTAAATGCCTGGCCAATTAGCAACAGAACTGAGGCAAAGCTGTAGGATAAATGATAGTGTTCTGCCTAGCAGGATTCAGGTACTGGCCTAGAATGGGGCTTGGGAGGGTGAGGTGGGTAGACAATTATGTATTAAAAACAAAAAACAGCATCTTATTCCTCAGACACTGGAGCTGCACATTCAGTCAGCTTTAAACACTCATTAGTTATACTTCAGTGGTGCCACCAGGGGGTAGCAGAGAGAGGTAGGCAGAAGTGAATCCACTTTTTTTTCCCCCAGTTGAGAGCTAGAAAGTTCGCTGAACAAATTCTGACTTTTTCTCCAAAATAGATTATGCTTTGTTAAGTACGAAATACTCAGCTGTGCATTTAAAACAACCTGAGGCCATTAGTAGTTTTTTAGGGAAGAAATAAAGACAAATTTTAGACCTCTAAAAAATATTTGCTCAACAAACTCTTATGAGCACTTACAAACTTGGGCTTCCCTTGTGCCTCAGCTGGTAAATAATGCACCTGCAATGCAGGAGAGCTGAGTTCGATCCCTGGGCTGGGAAGATCCCTGGAGAAGAGAACAGCTACCCACTCCCGTATTCTGGCCTAGAGAATTCCATGGACTGTATAGTCCATGGGGTCGAAAAGAGTCGGACACGGCTGAGCTACTTTCACTTCACTTCACTACCCTACTGTACTCGGGTTACAGGATTGAGCAAGAACTAGTCCTGTCTCCAAGAAGCTCACCGTCTCATAAGAGGCAGACATATACTCAAATAACTAAAATACCATCAGATCAATACTTTACTAGGGGAATGTGTAAAAATGATTGCAAAGGCAAAGCCAGCTGCTTTTCTAGCCTCTCTTGAATCTTATTTCTCTGCCCCAGCCCGACTGTCTCTTCACATACCTGACACTCACAGGCCAGTTTGCCATGCACTTTTGTTCTAGGTCAACAACCTGAACAGCCTCCTGCCTCCAAGATACACGTGTGCACAGCTACCCAGAATCAACCGTCTCTCTACGATGCAGCTAGATCCCTCGAGACCTGTTCTCTTTCGTGTCTCCAAAAAACCTTCAAGACGTTATTATTTGTGTTCATTTTATAATCACTCCCCTGCCTCGCAATCTCTCTTGTTGCCTTGAACTCTTAGGAAAACTGTTTTTATCTGCCATTGAACATGTTCAAACCATGTCCCCAAATAGGTC